>CAICTM010000480.1:0-64369 GCA_903772945.1 Seminavis robusta | reverse complement strand
GACCATGTAAATCCTTTAAAATGTGAGCGCAACGAGCTTGCGCGAAGTAAGGAGAACATACTATTAATTAAATAGTACCAGTATTAATAGCCCCTTCAAGTCTTTGAAGAAAGAAAATCAGGCTTAATTAAAGTGAAATAATTCAAGATATTATAAGCCTCTTTCGATCACAAGCGAGTAAGCCCTATTAAAAGGAGATATGCCACACGAACGATCATAAGCAGTTGTTTGCTCCTATTCACGCTGCTTTTAAATCTCTGAGTCGTGTAAAGAGTCGATGCGGTCGGAATCCATCCGATGTCACGGAGTTCAGCTCCGCACTCCGCAGCAGCTCCGCAGCTCGGCAACAACACCATCCAAGCATGCATCCAAGGGCATTCAGCAAGTAGCTATCATCCAGACTACTCGGAGAGGCGCACGAAGTGTGTTGTTTGCTAGTTTAAAGCCTGTAATCAGTGCTCATCAGTGGCTCATCAGTGGCTCAGTCTCGTCTCATCACCTGTCGTTTTTCAAAATTATCCATCTGGCAGAATCTGTCATCCCAAACATCTGGCAGAATCTGTCAGGTGAAAAATGGCATGTCACCATGATGAGCTCACTTTTTTGTTCAACCGGATTGCTAGAGTTGCATACCCAACCGAACAAGGAAGACTTTCGCGATTGTTGATAAGCCTAGGCCAGATCAACCCCCCTACCTTCAATTACCCTTTCTATCTATCTTCTATTCAATACCTATCAATTGCAAAATGAAGTTCTCTTCTTCTATCATCAAGCTGCTTTCGTGGTCCATGACCACCGACAACAACAACAGCAACACCATGAAGACCCCCGTTCTCCAGGTCGCCAAGGAGATGACGGGCAACAACAACAACGACAAGGACGTTCCTGCGGCAGAGGAAGTCCCGACGTTCCAACTGGATGAGTTGGACAAAGATGTCGTCCAAACCGCGGCACTGTTGCACTCATATGGAAAGAATCCTGATGTGGAATTCCAGCAGCACGGTCGCTACCTAGGTGCCTACGACCTTTCCCTGGTTCCTGCGGATCAGCATGGTCACTACGGATACGACAACAACCAGCACCAGCCCAAAGGTTGTCGCATCCAACCCAGTCAACCAGCCAACGCTCGCTGGAAGGCCCATTACGGTCAAGACACCGAACGGAGCAATGGAAACCGTTTATCCTTTGCTCCCGTCAACACTGTAGTGGGGTACTCTTCTTACGAGAGCGAACAAGCTGAGAACCGTCGTGTCTATCGAGACATGAACAAACATGTGCCACAGGCCCGATACGAATTCTGGCACGAAGCCCAACAACAATTCATTTCCGTCGGCACACAGACACCCCACGAACGCGTCTTGGATCTGGTGCAGTTGATTCAAGAGTACGGATACCAACAAGTGGCCAAATGGATCACCAACAACCAATGGTTCCAAAGCGACAAAGCTTACCTACAAAAAGCCAAACTGTACATTCAAATTGATGCTGTGCATCAAGACCTCGAGGGACTTGTTCGTTTCATCCAGGCGAAGAAAGGAAACGACAAGCAAGTCGCCCACTGGTTCATGGTCAACAAAAAGAACACTTACATGTTCGAACTCGCCATGTGCCACTTGCACCACGGAGGAATTCAGCGCAACGCTGACGACGAAATTTGCACCTTGAATACGCGGGAACAGATTGCCAAACGACGATTTGTCTATCGCAAGGTCAAGGACGTCTGCATGGAAGATGCAGCACCTGTAGTAGTAGAACAACAACCAACAACAACTAAAGACATCGGGACAATAGAAAAAGTCTCGACCGTCGACGACAACAAGATGGCATCCGATGCCACAATCACATGCGAAGCAGCGGTGGTTCCCACATGCACAGCAGTGGTCCCATACGTTCAAAAGTGGCATGTGACACACTTCAAGATCAGTGTGCATGGACAACAAGCATTTGTATTGGAGTTGCGAGTGATGAATGGTGTGCTACTTGGAGTGGTACCCAACAACATTCTCGCAGCCTTGATGAAGGATGGTGGAGACCTTGTCAAGGAATTCATGCGGCGGCGCAAGACACTACGATTGGAGGCAGGCGTTGCCTCGGACGATACGGATTTCGAATTCGTGACTGGCGACCAAGTGGTAGCTGAAGAACCACTGGTCGAGGGCGAGGAACAACAACAAGTTGATGCTGAAGAACCACTAGTCGACAACCGAGTCGACGAGGAGGACAATGTGGACACAGTACAATCAACTTTGCGACGATCAAAGAGACGCATGGCGGCGATTGCATCTCAGAGAATTGCAGAACAAATGAAGAAGCCACGGCTGGTGGCAGAACAACCTAGAATTAAACGTAGACGGGCGGCGGCCGCCAAGAAAAGGTCGACAAAGCCAAAGGCGAAGCGCAAGAAGAAGGCGACGACACAACCTGTGACGGACACACAGCAGCAAACAACAGTTCAGACAACAACAACTCTTTCTGGACGGCAAGTCCGAAAGCCTGACCGGTACATTCCAGTCTAGGACAACAGGTAAGTAAGTGGTCGACGACGACCACCGATTGCGGGAACTAACACAATACAATACACAACGAGCAAGCATCTGGTGGGGTGCAGGGCTATACAACAACTTTTGCGGAGATGAATACAGTTGGTTCAATTGAAGGGTCACATAAAAGGTAGCCAGGTTTGTGGTTCCTGTGCTAGGCAGCCTCTATTGCAGAGTGCTTGTCCGAACGTCCTCCACGCGACGAAAGTCCAAAGTTAATACCCGTGACACCCGACAACCAACCTCTATCATTGTTGATGCTACAAATCTTTTAAAAATGCAGCCAAACATAATCATAGAACAATAACACATAGTAGACAATCTTCACCAACAAAATCATGGCTTCATTGTTTATTGTAGTTGCAGTGGTAGCAATAGTTTCACTTCGCAACCATGCTGTAGCAGCATCCATTGTCATTTGCTTCACCTGTGCATCCAATCACACCATGCCGTAGCAGGAGACGTAATATACAGCTATAGTTTTACTTAAGAATGTATTTCCGAGCGTTAGAGAATGATGCACTGGCACTTTAGACCGACACCTTGGTCTCGTGGCTCTGGCACGACTTCCGCGTTCGGGATGGTTTCATCCCGGCGCCTCATTTCCTCCTGCAAGGAAAACACGGCTTGTGTCAATTGAAGGATGGTCTCGTTTTGATCCTCCAGGGCGACAGTGGCTGCAAGCAGACCGTCCGTGTTGGTGTCGTTTCCGCTGCTAGCAATGGTCGAATTGTTTCTGGAGGAGTGATCGGGTGCTACCGGTGTGGCCAACACTGTCGCAACGGACAATGATTTACTGACGCTTGTATCTTCAGTCACAGGTGGAGCGGCGGCGGCGGCTGTTGTACGGGTTCGTGTATCGTGAACGGCGTCCGTTTTCAGATCAATCATCGTCCTATCCCAAAAACCCAAGCGGTCGGCCCCACTCGAAGGTCGCTCTGGGATCTCCAGCACGGAGGAATTCGCCTGTGCTGTTCGGTTCTGTGTCGTCTGTTGATTGGCAATGTTGTGTGAAAAGGGGCCCGTGCTCGCAGTCTCGGGTGCTCTGATTGTCGTATTGTTGGCTGCTTTCGGTTTCGCATCTTCTTCTCCTTCTAGATAAATCTCTGTTGGTTCCCAATCCTTTGGCTTGGCTTGATCGGGGTTGCTGTTTGCCTGTTGGTTTTTTATTTGCTCCGTAGCGACGCTCTCGTCGTCTCTTCTTGCAGCAATCGGCGGTGGCTGCTGTGCGGAGGGAGAAACAATGATGGAACCACGCTCCACGTCCGAGTTGCCACTGGCAATAAACGTTCCGGCTTCCAAACCGGTCTTTTCGGCTTCTCGAGCCTCGCGTTCGCTCTGTTCGGCAGTAGAAGTTCTGGGCGACACACGAAAGGCGCCCACCTCAGAGACACGGACCGCACCTGGCACCGTGGCCGGTGCTGTCTTTTTGGGTTTGCCTTGCTGTTGTGGTGCTGGTGGTTTCGTGGGGGTGGCCGCCATGCCCTCTGTGTCTTCTGCAATGCCCATCTTCATTTTTCGTAGCTCATCGGCATCAGCTGAATCGTTTTCTTTGGCATTTTGTTCCTCGCGAATAATAAACTCTTTCCAGTCAATGGCAGGTGGATCGAGAGTCGAAACGGATTTGTGCAACTGTTCGAGTTCGTCGACCGACGGTGGATCTGAGGTTTTTCGGGTTGCTGGTCGTTTCCGAGGTTCCTCTTTTTCGTTAGTACTCTCCGATTCTTGTTGGGACAACTTGGCGACGGATAGGCGCTGGATGATGTCATTGTTGTTGTTGTTGCCAGACTCCTTGACCTTTTCTTCGGCCAAGGCATTCACGGTGGATGGATCAACTCCAATGGCACCACTGGCTCGAAGCTCCTGTCGGAGTTCTTGCCTTACGACTTCTATGATACTTTGTACCACGGCATCATCCATGACAGCTGACGCCGCCATCAGGTTGGCTTGTTTCATTTCCGTTTTCGGTGAAGAATCCATGTTTTGTTGTTCGTCTGGTTCAGTCTCCGGTTCCATGGCTGGACTCTCTGGCTGATTCTGAGTGCTGGTATCTTCTTGACCATCATGATTGATTTGGGGCAAATCAGACTGATTTTCAGCCTCCTCTGGGACAGCCGGCAAAGTCACTGGCCGGTTGTCTTCCTGAACTCCCACAGAAGGAGGAGCTGATTGCGGCTCATCTTCTTC
This sequence comes from Seminavis robusta, assembly GCA_903772945.1. Lineage (NCBI taxonomy): Eukaryota > Bacillariophyta > Bacillariophyceae > Naviculales > Naviculaceae > Seminavis > Seminavis robusta. The sequence goes on along the minus strand of CAICTM010000480.1, from coordinate 59,642 downwards.
CACATGTACCGGTACCTCCTCTGATGCTTCAGGTGGATCTTGTGCTTGTCGTCGTCCACTCACTTGGTGTGGAACGCGAGCCGGATACATGGCAGGAGGATCACTGTTGGAGCGTTGCGGTGGTTGCGGTGGGGTTGCAAATGCATGAACGATAGTCGTCCCTGAAATGAGTTGCTGGAGTCGTCGAATCATGACTTCGGCTGCTTCCAATCGACTGTTTCGTTCTTGACAGACACTCACGAGCTCCGCCACTGCTACCGGAAGGTTCTCGGATGGATTGACAAAGGAATCGCAATCTCGTAGAATCTCGCCCAACGTCTCCATGGCGGCTGTCGTCGTAGTAGTCTCAAAGGCTCCCGCTGGACAGGCTGAAGTAATTTCGGACAGATTGTCATCGTCCCAGGATGTTTCAGTCTCACTGCCGCTAGTACCGGTAGTAGTACTGGTAGTTCTGGAAGACTCATTCGCTGTCAACTCCAAAATGATGGCGGCATGACGACCCATTTCTTCCTTTTCGCTCGCCGACAAATCACGAAAGAAACGCATCGATCGAGGTGGTGCTCTCGGTCGCACAACACTCCGGTTGGTATTGGTTCTCACATCATTGCGACTGTGTACCATCTCATCGTCCACCGACGGCCGTGCCTGTTCATCAGACATGGTGATTGGTCGATTGATTGATCAAACTCACTGATCTAGCTATTGGGCTCCTGTTTTGTGGAACAGATCAAGGAACCCCCGTTTGTTGCAACTGGTATCATACCAAACGAACGAAATCTTTTCTCACTAACGGTGTCATGACGGGGGTTACTAAACAATAATATTATACAGTATTTGCAAAATTAGTAGTCTCAGTCCCTCTTCCGAGCCAGGCCGCACCTCCACATAAGCCCTTTGCACCGGACATCTCAATCCAGACGTGGATTTGTGTCACGCCTTGTCGAGACAAAAGACGTCATGTTAATGACTCAATCGAGATTATTTGCAGAGCTGCAGTCGTTGGAAGGAGGCTCTTGGAACGCCATCGACAAGTCACAGTCTGGCTGGCGCAGACGACGCACTTCGACGATCTTCCATCTTCGACTTCGAACTTCCAACGCGCAGCGAGTGTGGGAGCAACAGTGCGAACTTTTGACTTGGCTCACAAAACCAAGCTCGAAAAAGCAAAACAACATACCGGTACTTTCACAAACAAACTACTAATTAAGCAATACAATAAAGGAAGCAACCAACAACTATCTAGCTGCATCACAATGTCTGAAATCTACCTTGTTACTGGTGCCAACAGTGGCTTGGGACTTCACTCTGTTCGCCGCATAGCCATGATGCCCTCCACCAAGAAAATCTACATGGGGTGCCGCTCTGAAAACAAAGCCTCCGTTGCCATTGACTCGATTAAGGGCATGGAAGGAGTGGATCGATGTGACCAAGCTTCAGTATGTCCACTTTGATGCATCTGCTTCCAAGGAAGAGATCTTTCAGATTGTGAATAATCTTGAGGACAATGAACTCATTACTGGTGTCCTTCTCAATGCTGGTGGCATTGGTCATGACAAGACTCAGAAGCCCGTCGGGCCCAACCAGGTCCTTGATATCCACCAAATCAATTTGATTGGACACGTTCAGCTTGTGGAGGCTCTCAAGCCCAAGCTAGCCCAGGGATGTAAGATTGTCTTCTCAGGATCAGAAGCGGCTCGTGGGATCCTCATCATGATGATTGGTACTCCCAAGCTTGGTGGCACAAGTGATTGGTACAGGAACCAACTTGAAGGGAAATTTCCTGGTTATGATCCCATGGATGTATATGCCAAGACTAAGGGATTTGCTGCCTTGTATTTTGCTGAGTGGGCTCGTCAGAACCCAAAGTACAGTGTCCTGGTAGTGTCCCCAGGTGGTACCTCTGGCACTTCTGCTTTAAATGCGGATGCAGTGCCAGCTCACTTCAGATTGATGATGCCTGTTATGATGCCCTTGCTGAAGGCAATGGGAGTCATTCATAACTTGGAAGATGGAACTGACCGGTACATTCAGGCGCTGACTGGTAAATATGACGAAGCGTTCCAAAGTGGATCTTTTGTTGCCTCGAAGCGGGGAACCACAGGCGAGGTGTGTGATCAAACCGAACTCCGTAGTGGTAAGATGTATGCTGACACTGTGAAGCAAAAGGTTGCTTTTGAAGCACTGTCGGTTTACACCACAGTTGAGAAGTAGTGATTTTATGATTGGATGGATGCTTTGAACAGAATCAGAACAAACAGGTTTGGAGAGGTTACATTTGGCTGTCACGAATAGGATCATTATTAAAGAAACAGGACCGGATAACAGTTATATTTGGAAGCTGTCGATCCTAGATCTATTTTTGAAATGAATCCTTACGTTGGCAGACAACCCACACCCAGTCATGTATCTGGCCGAACGCCAGGAAAATGGGAAAGGAAGCGTGCTAGCTAAAAGGCAGCAACAGGAAACTCTCTAACACAAACTTCTGCACAAACGCAGACCCGACTAGAGCAAGCTAGAAAGGAGCCTAAGAGCCCGATCTCTCCACCGTGACAGTGGACGAGAGAGCAGAGGAGGAAGCTAACTATCTTTCTTTCTGAATGCGGAGACCGTAGAGAAGCAGCTAGAGCAAAAGAGGAGACCGTGATCCAGAAGTGGATCCTCGTAGTTAAGAACTTCCAAATTTCACTGCTCGAGTTTCGGTTTCGACCTCAACCCTTTGAAAGACTCTCAAGAAACTATAAACTCACTCGCCAGCGCTTGAACGCTGCATGAAAGTGTTTCTGTAGTAAGTAAAGTAAGCAGAAGATCATGGGGCATTTGTAGTGTACCCAGCCCACTCCACGGCGGACCGTTGGCTATAGTTTCAGCAATACAAAATAGAAACCTATGCTCACAAAAGGCATTATTTGCACGGCCGTTCAGTCAACTTGAAAATGAGAAAATGCATCATGGTTCTTGATTCGATTCAGCAAGCATGTCAATTTGAGAGCTCCTAAGGGGAACAAGCACAAGGGGTGCCATGACCTTTGCCAAAAGCAGAAGCTTCGGTGACTGGTGGGCTCTGGGTTGGTTGCGTCCAGCTGTAGGCTACATGTAGATGTACCAGGTACCGCAGCTAGCACGGAATGCTGGGCCATCGCGGTATTCATGACGTTGAACCCGTGACCCATCCGTTTCCGCTGGCTTCTTGAAACTGACGAGGTGCACACGATCACACAAGGAAACCGCCCGAGTTAGAAACGAAGACAACCAGTCCCCGACACTGCATGGACAACCTTCTTTCTTGGACAACCAGCAGGGGCCATCTTGAGATCCTACACTCCCATAAAAAGCAACGAAACAAAAAGCAAGCAACAAAAAGAAACCAAAAATAACCACTACCGAAGCCGCAAAATGTCAGAAATCTACCTTGTTACGGGTGCGAATGGTGGCTTGGGCCTTGACTCGGTTCGACGCCTGGCCCTCATGCCCAGCACCAAGAAAGTGTACATGACATGTCGTTCTGAAAGCAAGGCATCAGCTGCCATGGACACACTCAAAGGCAAGGGTGTGGATACCAGCAAGCTTCAGTATGTCCATTTTGACGCATCTGAAACCCAGGAAGAAATCTTTCAAATTGTGGACTCTCTTGAGGATGAACCCATTAATGGGTTGATTCTCAATGCTGGTGGTGTTGGAAATGACAAGTCTAGGAAGCCAGTGGGACCAAATCATGTCCTCAATATTCACCAAATCAACCTGATTGGACACATTCAGCTCGTTGAAGCACTGAAGCCAAAGCTGGCAGAAGGCTGCAGAATTATCTATGCTGGATCTGAAACAGCTCGTGGCGTACCCATCATGTTGATTGGAAACTTCAAGATGGGAGACACAAGTGAATGGTACCAAGATGAGCTCAAAGGAAAGTTTCATGGCGTCTTCAGGGATCCCAATATGCATATTTATGCCAAGACAAAGGGGTTTGGTGTCTTGTACTTTGCTGAGTGGGCTCGACAGAACCCAAAGTACAAGGTGCTTGTAGTTTCTCCTGGTGGAACCTTGGGCACTGGTGTTTATGATGGAGATGCCTTTCCACTTCATTTTAGGTTGAGTTTGAGAGTCCCCGGTGCAAGGACCTTGACAAAGGTGTTGGGAATCTTACACCCCTTGGAAGATGGCACTGATCGATACATTGATGCTGTCACAGGTCAGTATGATGGCAGATTTGAATGTGGTGCTTTCATTGCATCCAAAAGAGGCACAACTGGCCCTGTCAGTGATCAAAGTTCTCTTCGCTGGGCCAGGAAGTACAGCGATCCAAAGAAGCAAAAGGCCGCCTTTGAAGCCTTATCAGCCTTCACTGGTGTGTCAGAATTTTCAAATAAAAGAAAAACAGATGACCAGGCAGAATCTTAAAGCACGACGAAGATACTAAAGAAATCCTATGCATAACAACCGCGGTATTTGTGAAACTACAAAGTGGCTGCTATTTGTGTAATCTACCTGGAGATGTTACTATACGGTACGGGTTTGCGTGCCATAAAGTGACCATGCACAACCCGAAATGAAATTTAGCCAAGAGACTGGGCGGATCTCTTGGAGATCTAGAGTAGCATGTGGCTTGCTTCGAAATATATCAAATCTACAACTCTTAGTCTCAGCCAGAGAACAATGCGAGTCTCAGTCAGAAACAGAAACAAACGAACGGACACAGGAAAGCATCTAATATTGGTCCCAGGCAGATATATGGTTTACTCTCTACCGGTAAGGTAAATTCCATTTGGTCGACTTTGAGCTGGGCCCCACTCCATGTAGAGCAACCGAGCCTTGTCCAAATCGGTTTCGGCCACCACACTGTTATGCTCAGACGATCCTTGACGTTGCCCTGCAAATTTTGACCAATTCGGCCCCAGATCGCCAATGTCGATGTCCGAGCAGACCAAGGGATTAGCGACAGGGGTGCTCGACTTGTGGATTGTAGACGAGAAATCCATCACTTGCAATGACGTCATGGTCGTGGTGTGGACGCCAATTCGGACGGAAATGGTACTTCCCATGCAGGCAATGGTTTGCACAATTTCTACGACGTCATGCGAGTACCAATGCGGCTTCGTCCTTCTTCAGTGATGGCTTCAGTCATTGTTTACTGCTCTTGAATGACCTGTCGATACGCCTGTACATCCTTCTTATTCTTATTGTTGAGTGAATCCAAGAAATGTTCGACTGCCGCCACAAATTTTTCCAAATTCTCTTTTTACTTGATTCACTCAGAAGACTCCGCTTGTTAGCATACCGTCGATGGAGATGGGATAGAGATGAGAGATAAGATAAGGGAGACAAAATGGGAGACTTCAGAGCAGCCAAATGGAGGGACAAGAAGCAGAGTGAGAAGTGAGAAAAGGTTTCAAGCAAGGTTTGCCGTGTCAAGAAAAGGACAAAACCGGTACAAGGTGACTCACTCGATTGAAGAAAGCTATTTAAAATAACAGTTCCTATTTCCTATGCCTTCCTGTAAATATTTATTTAATTAATGATTCGAGTACACACAAAATTGATGACTCAATTGCTGTAAAAGAGTTTTGACGAGTACAAAAAGCTTGTTGAGCTGTTGCTCGTTGCTGAGGGAAGAAGACTGACTGAGTCGAGTCGAGTCACTCGCTCTGGTGTCGGTGCAGGTCGAGGGTGTCGACGGTGCCCAACCAGACAAGACAAGACGAAGCCCAATAAGTGCCGACAGCTGTCGACCATTGTGACCATCTATCTTATTGCTGGTTTACTTAGACGTCGAAACTATGCATAGGTGAGGTGACTGCTAATAGCTTGCCTTCTTGTTTTTCTGCAGTATCTCTAATTAATTACAATGTGCATGAGCAGTTTCTTCAAGTTGTACCCTTGAGTACTCATCACCGAATGCATTATTTGTCTGCAACAGCTTGTGGCAACCTAGTCGTGACCACTGTCCACATCTTTTTTGGAGGTGATTAAATGATCTGTTGTAGATACCGGTACACTGAGTACTGTACCAGTGCGTGGTACATGAGGTACTGACTCGAGAGTACGTGTAGTACTGCAGTGGTACGTGGTACAAACTAACTCTTCGGGACGTCCGACAACATGTTGACAATTGATTTATTATTTTATTAATAAAATAATTAATCATGTCATTCACACTTGGTGTGGATGACTTCAAGTTTCTTTGTAGTAAAAAGCTTGTGCTTTCGTGCAACAACGCGGGTGAAAACTACTAGTAAGTCTTTGACTAAAGCCATGGCTCTGATGCCGAGTACTGTTACTGGTTACTGGTAGTCAATAATACCTGGGTCGGCACAGGCACATGGTACAGTGTACAGGCGTACATACATAGTGTCGAGCTGCCGATCTTTGTAGCTGTGCGGTAGTCAGCGATGAGCAGCTGTCGGATAAAGCGTTCTTATTTACATGTGTGTGGTCATCAGCCAATAGGAACCGAAGTGTGACAAATAGTGACGATAATTTCATCTGCAATGTTCCTCATGATTACATACATTTATGTCATACCAATGGCTCTACAGAGGAATAAGTACACAGTGTACATGAGACACATAATGCGGGCAATACAAATGTCTGAGAGAATAACAAAAAAGAAGTTTCTGTCCACTCATCGGAAACAAAACAGTACATCGGGAGCACCTGACACAGGCATCCATCTGGAGAGACACGCATACTAAATTGTCTGTCCTAAGATTTGTCGACGTATCCAATCCTCAGCAGTAGAGAACCCAAGTATTCAGTTGATGAAATTAACTAATATTTTATCTCTCATCGACTAAGAGTATTATTGATCGGACGCCTGTAAGTTTCAGTTTCCGTAGGTGGTCGCACCTTCTTGAAATGACTGCGTCCACGAGCCAAAGGGCGCAAAAACGAGGAGAGCTCCGAGAAGCCTCTCTCGCAGCTTCTCTCGCACTCTACTCTCTCTCACAAATCCAAATGTTGGCAGTTTAGTTTAGCTCCCAAAATTTTGGTGGAAGGTAATATCCAAAGTATAGTATTCCAATCAATAATAAACCGACCATGCCGCTCACCCGCCGTCAGCGCTGCCTGAAGGCGGCTACCAGTACTGGAACTGTGAGTGTTGCTATTAATAGTGGTACCCCAGCGATCGCCATGGCCAAGTCCAAAGGCAACAAGGCCAAACCAAAGACTCTGAAGACTCCGAAGACTCCGAAGACTCCGAAGACTCCTCAGGTGTTGGCCAAGCTTGTGGCAAAAGCGCAAGATCCTGACAAGGCATGGAACGTCAACTTTCCATCCAAGTTGTTTCTGATTCTGGAGCAAGCAGAGAAAGGCGGCTTCTCAGAAATCATCTCTTGGTTGCCCTGTAAGTCCCCTTAGCTTGGATTTGATTTTTGATTTTGCTCATTATTGGATCTAAAATTTTAAAAATTAATATTGCAGGCGGCAAGATCTTCAAGATTTTCAAGAAGGATGCTTTGGTTGAAACCGTGTTGCCAGCGTAAGTTTAAGTCCAGGAGAAGGATAGTGCTCGGCTACCATACCGGTACTGGTACTGGCCATGGTACTGGCCATGGTACTAGCTAAAGAGTTTTTCTCATACATGTATGTTTTTCTCTTCTGTACATGTATTTTAAAATAACAGATTTGGTTTCAAGCTCAACCAGAAAGACTCATTTTCTCGACAGCTCAACCATTGGGGCTTCAAGAGAATCAAGGCTGGTACGTTCGCTCTGCAGTTTGCAGTTTGTGGGTTGGGTTAGGTCTACTCGCGTCAACTCAATCACTTCTACACTATTTTAGGTATCCACAAGGGTGGATTTGAACATCAGGTAAGGCTACAGGATCTTTCGTTTTCGCTCTGTTGCTCTTAGTACTTCAAATTTCAAATTTCAAATCTAACATGGTCATGAATTTATTATTATTTGTAATTGGTAGGATTTCTTTCGAACCGACGCCCATCGTGGACAGAATGTCAAATCTACCCGATCCCGTGCGAGCCAGAGTGCCGCAGCTGCCGCCCTGAAATCTCAGGTTGTTGTTACTAACACCAATATTGCAAAGACAAACGAGATTGTTCTGTCCACTGCCCTAGCCACTATCAAGCGCTCCAAGTTCGCCCAAGCCAGCATTCATTCTTGTGCTGGAGTTGTTGCTGCGAATTATCCTGTGGAAAAGAGAACCGACTCCGCTGCCAAACCTTGTGTAACTGCAAAGAAGATGTCCTTTTTAGATATGGCTGTCAAGAACAAGAAGAGATCAGCAAGTGCTACCAGTACCAGTACCTCTTCAGTCGAAAAGAGGGTTCTTACTCCCAAGAAGAAGCTTATTCCCGCAAGTGGCAAGAAGACCAGTAAGAAAAAGGGCTCTCCAGCCTCCAAAAAAGCCAACAAGAACAAATCATCATCGCCCACCAAGACGAAACTACTTGCCTCATCCACCAATGCCTCCTCTGTTCAGAAGAAGAAGAAGTCGTTGGTGTCGACCAAGAAACCCAAAGGGAAAGCTGCCGGTGAAACCTCGAAGAAGTCCCCCCAAGCTACCGGTAGCGTGAAAACAAGTTCGCCAGGATTGGAATTGCCTCCTCTTACACCCATTCGACGGGGAACTTTGTCAAGCACTGCTGGTACCAGCCCCAAGGCAAGCAAGAAAGAAGTTCCCATCTTCATTATGGATCTTCTCGAAGACATGAAGCAGCCCGCTGATAAGGGCATCCCTCGTCTTGGCGAGATTGAAGAGAGCACCAAGGCCGCAGCCATCATGGAACTGTTTGAGGAGGCGGCCGCAACGTGCACTGATCTCTCAGTCAGCCCTGATGATATGGACGACTCTGACACCAAAGTCGAACCAACCAAGGCCCATACTTCCAGACGTCCCTCTACAGCCAAGTCTCATGCTCAAGTCCTCGCCAAAATGGACTCTGTCATTCCCGACATTTTTAAAACCAAGGAAGGAAACGAATTTTTAAAATCACCAATTCCTGTGCCGGAGTTCGAGTTCTCCGAGGTTGGTGCCCTTGCTATGCGCGAGATTCAGGCTGCAGATAGCATGTTCGCGAAAGAAGGACTAGGCAAGGCAGTGCATCCCTTTGTTGTGGTGACACCTGACAAAGATCGTCGTCGTCGTCCTATGGTCTCCCATGAAGAGCACATTGTCGAAATGCCGACTCTCAACTTCACCCCGTCCTGTTCTAGCCTGACATGCGACTTGATCCACGGGAAAGAATCTATCATCGGTATCAACACTATCGATGAGGACAGCTGCTGCATGTTGGAGCCGTTGCCAATTAATTCAGCTCAGTCGAAAGCGAGGCTAACGCATGGAGCGAGCAAGGGACACGTCAAGGGTGGGAACTGGACAGTCTTGGGTCTCCTCTGTGACAATGGAATCTACAAGAAGGCGTCACAGCCTCAGCAGAGTTCTGGGATCTCTGGGCAGATGATTCCTCTTGCATCCGACTTGGACGTTTTCAAAAGGTTCGTCCCAGTCGAGGACAGTGACTTGAGCGACTGTGGCAGCAGTGATGCTGAGATGGACACCGCCGATCTCGATGAACATTATGGGGGCTTAGAAGACAAGGATTGGGTCATGGACAACGAAACCCTGACCACTGAGGCTGTGATCAAGGACATCCAGAAGCTGTTCTCAGGAAGTACTTCGGCCTCCAACAGCGGACTGTCCGTACCTCCAACCCGATTTTTGTCATCTCAGTCATCTGAGTGGGCACTTTCTGGTTTGTCTGCAGTTCATTCTGGAGAACAAATCAAGGTTACCGCTGTCTAGATGGGAGCGTTGCGTTTTGCTCCAATGCGAGCTCATCAATCTTTGGGCTGCTCTTGTTTTGATCTTCCGTCGGCCAAAGGCCCTTTGTTTGGAAGGCTGACGGTCTTTTCTGATCATGAACAATTGCCATCTCACAAAACTACACATTACATACATATCAAGGAATACTTATTTGGCTGTCTCGGGATGACAGCCAACAATGCATACACAACCGACGATGGAATCGGAGATGTTCTGGTACAGCTATTTTCTGCCACCAGCATGTGCGATTGCATCGGGGAGACGGGGATGCACTCTCTCTGCACTTTCTGGGAATTTGCCTGGGGAGAGAGTGCAATCATTACTAATCACAATAATTGGGCGTCTTCTGGGGGGAAAGGAATATCGAGAACCACACGAGCTGCTGGCTGATGTCACAGTTACTTTTCTAGCTGTTTAAGACGGTCTAGCTTCTATTTGCTTATGATTTGAGTCAGGCTTGTTTCCATAGTCTGTATGTCTCATCTCGTCTCGTCTCCATTAGCTAGTTGCTCCGTGGAAGCTTCCAATGTGTCATCAGTGATCAAAGCTCTCTTCGCTGGGCCAGGAAGTACAGTGATCCAAAGAAGCAAAAGGCCGCCTTTGAAGCCCTATCTGCCTTCACTGGTGTGTCAAATACAAGAAAGCAGATGACGAGCTAGCTACCGTAGCTAGGCAGAATCTAAAAGCACGCTGATACACAAAAGAAATCGTATGCATAACAACCGCAGTTTGTGAAAATAGAAAGAGGTTTCGATACTATTCCTGTAATTTGCCTGAAGATGTTTACTCCGGGTTTACGTGCATTTGCGCGACCAGGCACCCGAAATGTCACCAGGAGACCGTGGCGGAGCTCCCACAGATCTTTGCTTCGAACTCTCAAACCTGCAACTCTTTTCTCGGCAACAATCGAACGGAAACAGGAAAGCATCTACCAGGCAGATATGTGGTTTACGCTCTAAGGTTGTTGATCATAAATTCCATTTGGTCGACTTTGAGCTGGGCGCCCCACTCCATGTAGAGCAACCGAGCCTTTTCCAAATAGGTTTCGGCCTCCACGCTGCGTCTTGCCTGATATAGCATTCTACCGGCCTTCTCGCAGGCAATGGCCTGGTCACTGATGAATCCTTCCTTTTCGGCCGAGGCAATGGCCCTGTCATACTTCAAGACAGCGGATGAGTACCGGCCATGACAGAATTCCAACTCGGCATCTAACAAGTACATTTTGTTCACGCAGTTACCGGGACAGTGCACAAGTGAATTCTTCATCTTGGTGTACTGCTTCTTGGCATCTGCCAGCTTGCGACGCCTCATCCAGCCTGTGGACTCACGGGCCAGGGCAGCACAGACCAAACCTCGGTACATCCGATTGTAGATTGGAAGGAATGGCATGAAGAATCCCTTGAAGCTGTCTCGTTGTCGTTGATACAAGTCATCGGCAAATCTATTCTCATTCATCAGTGCAGCCAGCATGTACTTGTAGTGCAGGAGCATGACCAAAAGATTCTCGACATCTCCCTCCTTGAGTCGTTTTGTCATTTCACGTTCTTGCACGTAGTCCCCTGTCATACTCAGAGGATCTTTGACGTTGCCCTGCAAGTTTTGACATAACTGCAAGGCCAGGCTTGTCGCCATGCCAACCTTGTACTGCCGGTAGGTTTGACAGAGACTGGAGGTTTTGTTGAGTATCTTGAAAATATCGGGAATCGGGTCACCAATAAGAATTCGATGGCTGCTGCAGAGAGCCCTGCCCGCCATTGCCATCTGTAGTAGAAGAAGCAGGGCGACAAAAGGCAAGGAACAGTTCCAGTTAGAGCCGATGCAGCTAGCTAGCTTCACTAACTCTTGATCTACGTACCTCCGTGTTTCCCACCTCCATGGCAATGACCCCGGCATTCCAAATGGGCTCAATGCATTCTCGAAAGGACAGTTTGGACGGCAATACTGCAACCGCGAATACAACCTGCACATTTCCTTGCAGTTGTTTGGAGGGGAAACGTTCCATGATTTTCGTGGCCATTTGTCCGAACCGATATCCCTCTTCCAAGTATCCCAACTTGACCAAGCAAGTACCATAGAGATGAAAGCCGAGACCAGCTGTGCGTGAATGGCACAACATTAGGTAAGTAACAGCAGCAGAATATATATAGTTTGGTCTTTTGGTTCCATCCATCCATCCATCCATCCAATCACAATAAATGTAGTGCAGTACATACCTAACGGACTCAATCCATGCTTTAGTGTCAGTCGTACCAGTCGAAAGACGGGCAGCGCGGACGCTTTGGAATTCATGGACTCTAGTAGATTGAACATGATGTATAGAATTTTCATGGCCGTCATGGTTTTGGAATAATCTTGCAATTCGGGCAATGTCATGATATCTTCTTCGGTGCGCTTGCCAATGGCATGTCGGACCCGGACCAGTTCCAGTAGGGTACCCCATTCGGTGTGTGCTTGTGGAAATGGCATGTCCAGTTCTGCCAGTGCATCGCGACAAATTGAAATGGCTCTGGACGATTCTCCTCGTCCTCCGACCGACAATGCGAGCGTGACAATGGCTTGATTCTTGTCGGTCATGGATCGGGCATTGGCAATGACAGCTGTGGCGAGTGTTTCGACCGTCTCGGAATCTCCAATGCAATAGGCCAATTCAGCACCGGTACTGTATAGTTCAATACTGAGATTGTACTGATCGCGCCAATGTCGATGGCCCAACAGTCCAATGCCGTGGTCGACGTATTTGGACGCAGCCGAAAAGGCCGACTTTTTGGCAGCTTCCTTTCCAGCTCTCAAGTACAAGCGTGCAAAATCGTCCTGTTCGTCTTCTTTTGTAACGAGATGCAATCCGTGCTGTAATTGATCCGCAATGAGAATGACGTTGGCCTTGACCAACGCGGTGGATAATTGTCGTCGTAAGTTGCGTCCAATGGTGAGATGGACAAGGGGTCGTTGCTCGAGTGGAATCAGGGACAGGGGTGCTTCGCGAAATTTGTCGTGGGGAATGGTCCCCGTGCCGAGTTGTGGATTGTACACGAGAAAACCGTGTTGGGCGGCCAGTTGCAGGGAGCTTAGTATTTGTGACGATGTCATTGTCGTGGCGTGGACTTGTATCCCAACGGAAAAAGTACTTCCCATGCAGGCAATGGTTTGGACAATTTCTAAGACGTTGGGTGGCAGCATCTGTAGTTTTCGGGCCAGCAATTGAATAATGAGATCTCCACTACTCGAGTTGACAGAAGCGGACGACGGCAATGCGAGTACCAAGGCAGCTTCGTCCCATTGCCATTCTTGTCCCTTACAAACGTTGGTGTTGTCAGTTTGGTAGAGTATTCCATCGTCCACCAAACTGCGTAGATATTGCTTTGCAAAAAAGACATTTCCGTTGGTTTGTCCATGTACAATCTCCGCCAAGGGCATGCAATCTTGGAGGTACATGTCGAGTGCATCGGCAATCATACAGGCCATGGCGGGAATGGTGAGATTGTGTACTTTGATTTCAGTAATGAGTACTGTGGCATGTTGTTCCAAGTCTCGCAAGAGTACTGACAAGTCATCGTGAATGCCAACCTCCTCTCCACGACACGTTCCGACAATCATGAGTTGACTGTTTTGGGGAAGTATGGTTTGCTCTGTGGTAGGTTGCAGCAATCCCTTGAGAATGTCGAGAGAAGGGGCATCTGCCCACTGAAGATCATCCAATAGCAGCACAATGGGAGTTTGGGAGGCAATGGCGTGCCAGAATCGACAAAAAACCGACACAAATCGAGCCGGATGTTCCTTGGTGGCTCCAATCTTGAAGGACTGTTCACTACTGTCCATGTCCAAGCTCAGCGTGGAACTATCATTATTGTTGTAGGTTGCTGTGGCTGCTGCTTCTTCTTCCGTCCTTACTTCAGTCATTGCTTCATGTAGTAGAAGTTCCGACAGCCCGGGAATGGCTTCCACCAAAATTGCCCCTTCTGATCCTACAGCCTCTTGAATGGCTTGTCGATACGCCTGTGCATTCTTATTGTTGAGTGAATCCAAGAGCTGTTCGACGGCCGCCAGAAAGGGTCCATGAGGCTTGGGCATCTGATCATCAAATTTCCCACCGAGAAAGAAACCTCCACCTTGTTCTTCCACGCTCTGCTGAATGGAACGCGCCAAGGCCGTTTTGCCTGTACCAGAAGGTCCTGTAATCAGACACAGTTCTTTCGTTTTACTCGAATGATCACTCAAAAGACTCCGCTTATACGCATCCAGCAATTCACGGCTCTGCGCTTCGCGGTCATAGAGCTTGCTGTTGCCACCCCAATCCATGCTAGGAGCCGTTTGCGGACCAACCAAAGACTTCATTCTATCGTTCTTTAGCATACTATGATAGTACTCAGCAGGATGGATGGATGGATGGATGGATGGATGGAGATGAGATATCTGGGAGGCTTCAGAGCAGAGAGAGTGTGCAGCGACGTTGGAGTGTGAAGACTTCCAACTATCAGCTTTGTGCTTTCGAGAAAATATTTCCCGAAGATCAATTGAAGAAGGTTTCAAGGTGGGAAGGAAAACAAGCCAAAAAGATCCAAGGTAAACTCTTCCCAAGTCCGATAAGTTACCGGTACATGCAGGTGCTGCCTCATTGTTTAATGCATACTTTACTGAGACATCCAATCTGACGGTACTAGGTGAGCTTATCTGTGACATTAAATGATTGCCTGCTGTTGAAGCTTACACACTTAATGTAAAGTTACCTCTGTCTGCTAATTGGAGAGAACCTCTCGACGATATTCCTTAAATCGCTTGGTGAACCATGTTCGGGACTATTGATGACTTTAGAATGAGAAAATGGCCAAAAATGGATGTAAAAAAAGATTGTGTTCTTAGCTTACATGTAGCTTGTTGAGCTGTTGATTGGAGGAGCGCTTTGCCGGAGTTTTTTTTTAAAAAAAAGGTTGACGGTACTATTTTGCATAGCGCCGCGGCCCAGAGCTTGAGCCTCACTGCGAAGTTCTCATGCACACCGTGCCACTGCTATGTAGTCGGTCGCCCCAAGTCTCTCCTCTCTCTCGGAGAACAGAGATACGATGCAACTGGAATCGAATCATTCTTTTGTCCATCCGCCCTTTCTTGCAATCATTACGCATCGGTACCAGTAATTGCGTTGAGGCGTATACCCGTATACCCTTCCATGGAAATCTAAACATCGGCCCTTATTCGCGCGTGTCCATAGAAGCGATAGAGTTTAAAAACACGACGCGATTCCCTCGGGAACAATACTGTTTGCTACAAGTAGCTGAGAAATACATGGCGAGGACATACACACCTCTTGGCCTCATTCATTCTCTAGAAAACGCACATTGCGTCCACTGCTGCTACGGGAAATATTACAATAGCCTTATCTGGGGATATTGAGTAGTGCTAGTGCTTTTGGAATCTACTAGTATCTCTTGCTGGATGATTAAAGTTCCACTTTAAACCGACACAATATTCTGCACAGCAGAAACATCCACAATATGCTGCACATCAGAGTGAAGGGGCTTTGTGGTGTAGACTGACAATGCTTCAAAGGCGGCCTTCTGCTTCACTGTGTCAGCATACATCTGCCCTTTGCGGAGCTTGGTCTGATCACTGACCTTGCCTGTAGTTCCTCGCTTCGATGCAACAAAAGATCCACTCTGGAATGTTTTGTCATACTTGCCAGTAAGAGCCTGAATGTACCGGTCAGTTCCATCTTCCAAGGGATGCATGACTCCAATTGCCTTCATCATGGGCATCATAACAGGCATCATCAATCTGAAGTGAGCTGGCACTGCATCCGCATTTAAAGCAGAAGTGCCAGAGGTACCACCTGGGGACACCACCAGGACGTTGTACTTGGGGTTCTGACGAGCCCACTCAGCAAAGTACAATGCCGCGAATCCCTTAGTCTTGGCATACACAGCCATGGGATCATAACCACGAAAGTTTCCTTCAAGTTGGTTCTTGTACCAATCACTTGTGTCACCAAGCTTGGGAGTACCAATCATCATGAGGGGGACACCGCGAGCAGCTTCTGATCCTGCAAAGACAAGCTTACATCCCTGGGCCAGTTTGGGCTTGAGAGCCTCCACAAGCTGGATGTGTCCAATCAAATTGATTTGGTGGACATCAAGGACATGGTTGGGTCCAATCGGTTTCTTGGTCTTGTCATGACCAATGCCACCAGCATTGAGAAGGACTCCAGTTATCGGGTCATTGTCAAGAGAGTCCACAATCTTAAATATTGCTTCCTTGGAAGCAGATGCATCAAAGTGGACATACTGAAGCTTGGTCACATCCACTCCTTCCATGCCCTTAATCGAGTCAATGGCAGCGGAGGCTTTGTTTTCAGAGCGGCACCCCATGTAGATTTTCTTGGTGGAGGGCATCATGGCTAGACGACGGACGGAGTCAAGTCCCAAGCCACTGTTGGCACCGGTAACAAGGTAGATTGCAGACATGGTGATGCAGATAGCTGTTGGGTTGGGTTGGGTTGGGTTGGATATAGTTGTTTGTGTTTGTTTTTGCTTTTTGCTTTTGGATCCCTTGGATTTGTGAGAGGCAGAGAGACACAGAACAATTGAAGGATACCGTTACCCGTACCTTTTCCAACCTTTCGGTACGGTTCTCGCGAAGAATTGAGATCGTTCATCAAGTACTTCGAAGAGCATCAATGAACACGATATGACTTCTCGACAAGCTCGAACCCGCAGCACCATAGCAATACAAAGATACTGATGTCAACGTTCTCTGTTTTACCTTTCGATGATCTTCATCGAATGGTACGGCTACTGACTTTCTATTGAATTCCCTCCTGAGCAGCCTTTTGGCCACAAATGCTTCCGGCCTGGGCGGATCGAGGTTTTGGCGCGAGCTCTTTTGAAGTGGTCCTATCGTGCATGCATCGCGAAGGTTTTGGTCAGGGGGGTGGGGTATTCAAATACAGCTTTTTGACTCCGGGTGTGCACTCTGGTGATGGATATTACCTTCTTCTAATTGATAGTTTGAACTCAATCTACATGCAGCTAGTACTGCAGGTAGTAGACAGCAACTTTCATAAACTCCCATCCTTGTCCAATCTGACGTTCGAGGGCGAAGCCGGACGTAGCTTGCACAGCAGGTGATAGTTGGATCTCCTAGCTATCTAAGAAAATGCGCTGTTCTTTGAGCGACTATGCACTGCACGATGACGTCGGTGCAGCCAGTCTCGCAAACAATGTGGGATACTGGAGAGAGATATCGATGATTACCAGGCAACCATACTGCCACGAACGCTGGCTATAGCTCGAGAGACCAACCAATGACTGTTTGAATAAAATGCTATCTAATCAGCCTCCACAATTTTCTGCACAACAGAAACCTCCAAAATATGCTGCACAACAGAGCTAAAAATGGGGCTTTGTGGTGTAGACTGACAATGCTGCAAAGGCGGCCTTTTGCTTCACAGTGTCAGCATACATCTTACCACTACGGAGTTCGGTTTGATCACACACCTCGCCTGTGGTTCCCCGCTTCGAGGCAACAAAAGATCCACTTTGGAACGCTTCATCATATTTACCAGTAAGTGCCTGAATGTACCAATCAGTTCCATCTTCCAAGTTATGCATGACCCCAATTGCATTCATCAAGGGCATAATCACAGGCATCATCAATCTGAAATGGGCTGGCACTCCATCAGTAATTAATGCAGATGTACCAGAGGTGCCACCTGGGGACACTACCAGGACACTGTACTTTGGGTTCTGACGAGCCCACTCAGCAAAATACAAGGCAGCAAATCCCTTAGTCTTGGCATATACATCCATGGGATCATAACCAGGAAAGTTCCCTTCAAGTTGGTTCCTGTACCAATCACTTGTGCCCCCAAGCTTGGGAGTACCAATCATCATGATGAGGATCCCACGAGCCGCTTCTGATCCTGAGAAGACAATCTTACATCCCTGGGCTAGCTTGGGCTTGAGAGCCTCCACAAGCTGAACGTGTCCAATCAAATTGATTTGGTGGATATCAAGGACATGGTTGGGCCCAATTGGTTTCCCGGTCTTGTCATGACCAACGCCACCAGCATTGAGAAGGACGCCAGTAATGAGTTCATTGTCCTCAAGGTTCTTCGCAATCTGAAAGATCTCTTCCTTGGAAGCAGATGCATCAAAGTGGACATACTGAAGCTTGGTCACATCCACTCCTTCCACGCCCTTAATCGAGTCAATGGCAGAGGAGGCTTTGTTTTCAGAGCGGCACACCATGTAGATTTTCTTGGTAGAGGGCATCATGGCTAAGCGACGGACGGAGTCAAGTCCCAAGCCACTGTTGGCACCGGTAACAAGGTAGATTTCAGACATTCTAGAGCAGATATAGTTTGGTGTTGGGTAGGGTAGTTGTTTGTGTTTTGTGTTTTGCTTTTTGCTTTGATAGCTTGGATTTGTGAGAAGAAGAGAGAGAAATGAGGAACAATTGAACGATACCGGTGCTGTTTCCAACCTTCACCTCCTGGCTGATCTCGTGAAGGTTTTGGTCTCGTGAGCAACGGGGTTTTAGGCTATCAACGGGAAGCCAGTTTGGTTTCGTGAAGGTTTGGTCGTTTGGTCTCGTGAAGGCGAGTATCCATGAATGGAAGTATCCATGACTGAAAATGCCTGGAAAGACACCATTGCATGCCATCATTTTGATCAAAATGGGGGGTTTAGAGTAGGTGGATTATCTACGGAAGCCAGCGATGATCATCCTCCCAGTCCTGTAACGGGGGTTTAGGGTAGGTATATTTCTGATTGATCATCCTCCCAGTCCTTGGTTAGCCCATGGTGATCCCACCGCCAAGATAAGAGCCTGACTCTCTGATATCCTGAAGGCATCAAAGTCAGCTCCACCCATAAACAAGGGAAATATACCGGCGCCTTTCCTTTAACGTAGCATCTCATATTAGGAGGTATCATGGTACCTCCCCTTCCGCTGTTTGGGCTGACTGAGTGCTGCTCCAGAGTTGAGAATGCACGGTTGGCTGGTGTAAATACACCAACATACAGCGTGGGGTGTTTCTTTTGAAGCCTGCGACGCTTACTACAATCAATATAGCAGGTAAACCACGTCTTATGATCCAGTGACTTCATCTCATTCCCATCAAGCCGATTGCGAACTGTCTCAGCTGGAAGAATTGCGCCGAAACACCCATCCGCTGGAACCCAGCCTGAACTGGGATCCAGAGGGTTTCGAGGTGTGAGGTGAAAAACACAATGTTTCTGAGTGGCAAGAAATGCTTCTCCAGTGATTTTCCCATCAAGTATTCCCAACTCTTTTCGCAGTCGCTCTGTCCGAGGTCAAACAATTATGAGTGACAAGAATACAGCAGTGCATCCATCTTCCAGTGTACTTACTCTGTTCTTTGGGAGGTAGCTTGTTTGGGTCTGCCCACTGTTTCGCAAGCAGGCTTTTTACACTGTGTAGGAGGTGTTCTGGATCCTCTTTCCCCGTCGGCTCTGTCCTTGTGTCTGCTTGTGTCTCTGTGCTTGCTAAGTTTGGCTCGGTACTGGATAGGACCAGTGGCTGGATGCCCAGGCTTACCTCGAATACATGCAGGCAAAGCCGAGGCTGGATCCATATTGTGGGGAATAACGGGAGTAAAATAGTCAGTAGTTGCCCAGTACCTGTGACCCTGTTGGAGTTTGCATCAATAGTGGCACCGGTACCAGTAGAAAGCATTTGTGTTTGCAGTGCTTTTGCGACATTGCTTCCCGTAGGATGGAAACCAACTTGACCACCAATGGAGGAAAATTTTGGCAGAATCGTGCCTAGACTTGGCGCCCTCCTACTTTTACGCACGACGGATTGTAGGCTAAAGGAAAACATGATGGCTTCTTCTCGGGTTGCTGGTCTTGAGTGAGTATACAGTAATTTTCAAGGGCGGCAATGTGCCTGGCGTGCTGATCAACAGGAAAATGAACTAATGCAACCAGGTGATCGACTTGCTTTGGAGGACACGAAGTTGCTTCGGAACGGCACTTCTTTTTTCAAGACTGCTTGTTTCGTTTCAGCGTTCCCAAATTGTGCGATTCTTTTGCATTGGTTCAGATGGACTTTTGCAAATGTTGCGATTGCATATTCCCACGCTAGTGAGCTGCATGTCAATGCCTATCGATTGCGACAAAACGATTCACACCTAGCTTGCTGTCTAGCTGGTCAGTGCTGGATTTGGCAGAGCCATATGCATCGCGTGGCATTTCTCCGTTTTTACTCCACGCTCTTCTTCCTCCGTGTCACGGTGCCGAAATATTCCACGCTACATGTCCACGCGCGCCATCAGATCCCAAAGGGGACTGGACTCATCCAGTTGTTGAGGTTGGCACGTCTGAGAGCCCATCCAGAGGCGACGCCCAAGGGTCGGAGGCACCAACCTGCCACCACAACCCAAAGACACGCAAAAGCAAAACCAAAAATGAAGCGTAATAATAATAAAAGCAAGACCAAGACGCAGCAACAGATCAGCCGAGAACAGCGCTTGGGCCTGGTATTTGATATCGACGGAACCTTGATCCTCGAGACGGAAAACACGGCAGAGGAAATCGTCTTGCGTCCAGGAAGCATGGAGTTCCTGCAATGGTGCCAACAACGGGGCCATGCATTGGCACTGTGGACCGCCGCCAGTGACTTTCACTTGGATCGTTGCGTGAAAACCATTTGTCCGCTCGTTGCCCCACACGACGACAAGCCTTGCCAAGGCGCAAAATGCAACAAAACGTTTGAGTTTGCCTGGTGTCATTCCAAGCTGAAACAGCAGGAGCAAACAAAACTGACCTTTGATGGTATGGACCATAACGACGGACTAGGATGCCAGTGGTGCCGTTGGTATCGTCATTCTTGTGACCGGTGCCAGTGTCACAACTACAGTACACTTATGCATGTCCCTGTCGGTACACGAAGGACTTGAAAAAGGTTTGGAAGGCTGCGCGTTGTGCGAAAGGCAAGCAACATCGAATGTTTGGCCGAAAGGAGCGGACTTTGATGATTGAAAACACGCCTCAGCAATGCATCGACAACTTTGGAAACGCCATTTACGTTCCCACATACGATGATCCAGCATCCGCATCGTTCACAGCAGAACAAGAGATGTGGGAGCGACTCAAGAAGTTCCTGGTGCAGGAGCTGGAACAAGCTCCGGACATCCGCGAGGTGCGAAAGTGTCGGCGGCTACATGGATTTACCGAATCTGGCAGGCCACACGCCTGTTTCCAACAAGATTGGTGGTACGCGGATGATGATGACGAGGAAGCAAAGGGCGATGGAACTTATAGTGACGACGGAACATAATAATACGAGTCGAGCAAAAAGTCTACACTGTTATTATACATTACCATGAACACTACCTAACTGTATTCCACCGTGTCATTACCAGTGCCGCGACCAGAAAGAGCAACGGATGCCTCATTGGATGGAATCAAAAATAAGAGCCAGTCCAATATTTTTTGGGGTGTGGGCATCGTCGTGTGTGGTCGTTCTTCGGTCGCTTGCAAGGCACGCCAGCTCGCACGACAAGGGTTGTCTCGCGAGCTGCAGTCGAATCAATCATCATGAACCGCTCGAGGAATCGATCGCCTCTTGCGTTTTACGACACCAGCAGGGTTCTTGCCACTTGCAACTGACGCTGCTGTTGCTTGAACTGAGCCAATTGCGAGTGTCCTCGCACCTTGATATCCAGCTTCTTGTACTGTTCCGATAGAACTCTCCATAGCAACACCACAACCGGCGGCCGTTGTTCTTGTTGGACAGCGGCATGTCCTCGCAGCGTCTGTAGCCGTTGCGTCCAATTCGTGTCGTCCTCCAACTGTGGCGTGGTCGTCTTCTTCTTGTTGTGGGTGTTGGTACTGATTTTGAAAAAGATGCTATCGGTGCGCAACAGTCCTTGAAACTGGGGCTCTTCGTCATTCAAATCTTCCAACCAAGGAGTGTGCTTGGCAAAGGTACTGTTTTGATACTCTCGTTTTTGTGTAGTGACGGTCGTCTCGTGAGACTTGACCGTTCGTCGAGTATTCCTTCGCAGTGTTCTTTGCTGTCTTGTTGGTATTGTGGATGAATTGCCCGTGTCTCTTTGTAGAAACAAAAAGCTGGCAAGGTGCGGTTGATCTGGGTTGTAGTTGTTTTGGTAGTGTGTGAAACTGAAAATGGGTCTGGAAAGAAGATCGTCCACATCCAAGATTCCCGTGGCCATGAGAATGGTGACAATCACATTGATGACAAGAATTTTGGTGAACCTGTTTTTCCCAGTGTCTTGTTTGGACTTGTCTGTTGAAGAAGAAGTAGCAGTCACAGCTGCTGCTGCTGACCTTGCCTGCCTGTTTTGATAAGGCATGGTTGATTTTTCTTGGAGCAGAGGCAAAATGGCAGATTCCAAGTCAATTTCAACCTCTACATCATAATCTTGTATTTCTTGTGATTGAGGTGCTGTTGGAAAGAGTGTGATGGTCTGATTTTCTTGCTCTTCTTCATCTTCAAGATCAGGGTCTAGAATAGGCTCCCAATTTCCTGCACTGGATTCATCTGACTCTTCCAGAAACGGATCATCTTCTATATAGTGATTGTGGGACAACCAACTGTTGGCACTGACCAAGTCCATACTAGAAGCACCCACCGATTGGACTGTTCCTCCACGATTGTCTGCCACGGCCGTGATGTCATCGTCGTACACTTGAGAGTCTATCGACATCATGGTGGTATTTGCCGTAGTGGGAGTGTCTGGCACAATGGCTAGAGTCTTCGGATGAGTTCTCTTGGTTACCACCGGCACTGGTGTAGTGGACTCCCAGCCTTCTTCTTCGTCTTCCACGGTCTCTTCCACGCTTGACTGTTCTTGATCTTGATCTTGATGTCCCTCCTTCTTCTCCTCCTCTTCTTGTACTATCATCAAAGGATCCTTTCTGTTTGTTTGTAGTAATGGAGGTGACTGCGACGGCGAGAATATCCCTGCACAGTATAGAGTAGCAGCAGGACTAGCACTAGCACTACTAGAAGCCGAATCACAATCAGAATCAGACCAAGGCGCCAAGACACTTGGTCGACTACAAAATAAGAACACCATCACTTCAAACAATACTAGTAGCTAACCAGCTAGCTAGTAGCTACTCCTTCTTCTATCTGCTGCTGTCGCTCGCTCTACGGTAAGACAAGGATGATGCGATGGTTTGTCCTGATACGATATCAACAGTGGTGATGTCGTCGTCTCTTTCTTGTGCACAGCGCAAACTGCGGACAGACTTACGCTCTCATTTCTTGCTGCGCTCCCTCCACTTTCGTGCTTGTTGGCTTGCTGGCGGCTCTGCCTTCAATAACCATTCAAACGGTCCGACCAAAAACTAATTAAATCATCGTCCAATCAAAACACCCTTGGTTCGAGCCGGCATGCATAAGCAGAATGCACGACGTCATTAAGTACGATATTTTCCGTCAAAGCTCTCTCAAAAGTGGTATGAAGATTGCCAATGACGATTGCAGGATCGGAGGTCGGCAAAATCCAAATCAACACAAAGAGCCAAGCCAAGAGAAACTATTGAGTATTATAATAGCAAGATGAACCGACTGCTGTGTGGTACTAGTATTACTAGTCGAGCACCACTCCTATTCTTGGCCACCGTCACAGCAGCAGCCACAACCAAGAACAAGACGAACAAAACAGAGAATGAAGCCAACAAAGAAGAAACCTTGAATGGCCGCACGGGATTACTCTTTCTGGGGACGGGGTCGTCGACGGGATGTCCCAAACCACTCTGTACTATGATCTTTGGCTTAAACAACAACAATAATAACACTACGCCAGCAACACAAATAGACCCCCAGTTGAAAGCAGAGTTTCACCATCGCTGTCAAACGTCCATGGCAGCCATTCAAGGAGGAGATCCCAAACACAACAAAAACTATAGAAACAATCCAGCCTTGCTTCTGTCACTCTGCAACACTGATACTGATACAGACAATACTACTACTAGTAGTGATCAGAAATGCCACAATATCCTGATTGATGCCGGCAAGACGTTTCGAGAAGCAGCGCTACGATGGTTTCCCGAACATCAAATTCAAACATTGGATGCCATTATTCTCACGCATCATCACATGGATGCGGCTGGAGGACTCGACGATGTCCGAGGATTTCAAAAACTGACGTACACGAATAATCGTCCGAAAATGACACCCATGCCACTCTACTTGTCCCACGATTGTTTGGCGGATGTGTCTCAACGATTTCCCTGGTTGTTTCCCAATCAACAAGCGACACCGTATACGTCTGGAACGCACACAACCGCCGATAAACCCATGGTTCAACGACACGTGGCATCCTTTGATATTCAACCATTTACATCCTTTACACCCATGACCATTCACGGACTCGAAATTACACCCCTTCCTGTCTGGCACGGCGAGGATTTGATCAGTTACGGATTTGCGTTTACACTCGGCAAAAACAAACAAGTCCTGTACATTTCCGATATTTCTCGCATGCCCGACGATACACTCCAGTATATTCGTCAAAAGTATCCAAACGTCGACGTGCTGATTATTGACTCCTTGATGCCGGAAAAATCACATGCCGTACATTTCAGTCTCCAACAGGCGCTCGTAGTGGCACGACAAGTGGGAGCAAAACAAACGTATATTGTCGGAATCAACTGCGATGCCTTTTCGTTGCATGATGACATGAATGCACAATTACAACGGGAACAAGATATTCCGGTCCAGTTGGCACACGATGGACAGATCCTAGTGTTGGAATGAAATGAATTGAAGGGAAACAGTGGCGGAACTGCACCGCAAAGAGATGGATGCTAACGAATGATCGTCTTGCTTCTACAATATACACAAGCAAGAGGGAACAGCTTATTAGCTAATAGTCTAGCTGATTTCTATGGTTTCACGTTTTCGTTTTTGTGGTACAATGTCTCTTTATATCAGTATTAAAGCATTTCCTGCGATCGAGAGCTACGGTGACGTGCAGTGCCAGAGCTACAGCTCTTTCTTGATGACTGGTACTACTGGCTGAGGAGGGTTCAACTTGAGTGAAAGCTCTTTCAATGCCATGAGCTGATCCACCATTCGTTGCATGGACTTTTCATCTGTCAACTTGCCGTCCTCGTCGAATGTCCCGTCAAAGCCAGAAAGCAGCACCTCCGGCTTGTTGAGGACAAACAAATCCAAAAACACGGCCACTTGACGTAAATGATACTGCGATCGACCACCTTTCAGGCCTCCACCTACACTAATCAATGAAGCCGCCTTGCCTCCGAATCCGGTATTGCCGGGAATCCGGGATCCCCAATCCAGGGCATTCTTGAGTGCGGGTGCAAAGCTGTAGTTGTATTCCGGCGATGCCAACAGAAACGCATCGGCATTCATCATTTGCTGCAGCATCGCTTCCACTGCCGGATGCTTGTCGTCTTCCGTATCCGAGTTGAAAAAGGGGATTTCCGACAAATCCGCAATCTCCATTTCGATTCCAACCTTTGGTGCTTCCGAGGCCATGTACTGGAGTGCCTCCATGTTCTTGGAGGACTTGCGAAGGC
The DNA here is from genome assembly GCA_903772945.1 of Seminavis robusta. Taxonomy (NCBI): domain Eukaryota; phylum Bacillariophyta; class Bacillariophyceae; order Naviculales; family Naviculaceae; genus Seminavis; species Seminavis robusta. The sequence goes on along the minus strand of CAICTM010000480.1, from coordinate 34,332 downwards.
TCCCACAGATTCCAAGGACCTTGATCATGCCACTTGCGACTTTCATTCTCTTCGTTATTGTTGCTCTTTTTGCTTGTGTTTGTTGGGGCAATGCTCATCCCACAAAGAGTGTTGTTGAATTTATGATGGTCTGTGCAGAACTTTCGACATGAAAAAACGATGCGACTTCGCCGATGCCTTACTCGGCGATGTGGGGAGCTTCCAAGATTTCCGAAGAATGACATTGAGCCCTCGCCTTACTGTAGCTAGTTCGGACCGAACACGAACGGAGTGACAGTCAGCCATGGCTTCACATGCATGGTTCGATATAAGGGGGTTTAGAGTAGGGTTCGATGGTTCATGGAATTGCCGCGATTGCTGAACACTAGCAAGCTACCCTGGCATCGTGCTTATTAGGCTGTGTTATTGATGAGCTCCTCCGGTGATCTGCATTAGTCAATGGAGTACAACTCATGGAAGTACTGCGGTTGAAATTCCTCCAAACAGACAAAAAGGATCGGATCGAACAAGGAACACTCTATTGAATCGAGTCGAGTCATGAAAGAGGAAAGAACAGAGTGTAGTAGTGCGGGTGCCGTCGTTGTGACCAGTCTGCTACAAGAAACCATTCAAGCAACCGAACCCTTTTCATCTACGAGCGCTTCCAATGCCACCTCTAAGGATGAATTTGCTATTGCAAGCCTTGCATGCCCAGACCTTTTGAAGCTTGTGAACCTTGATTTTGTCTACGTCTTTGATAAACCAACCAATGAGACCAATCTGAACAGGCTCCAAGAGTCTCTGGGTCAACTACTTCAACACTATCCCACCCTCACAGGCCGCATCAAGGGACATCAAATCCAGTTGAACAATCAAGGTGTAACCTTTTATATGCAAAGCTCCAAGAACAGCATTCAGGATGTTCCAAATGATCCTCCTGCAGGACCACCCTACTGTGTCATTCCAGTACCCGGAGAACAGATTGTTGGCAAGGCTCCTTTGATGACAGTCACAGTGACACAATTTGTGGATGGATGGACTCTGGGTGTGGTAATGAATCATTTGATAGTGGATGGTTGGACATTTGCCATGATCATGAAGGATTGGAGTGATCTCTTCAATGACAAAGCTATTGAGCCTGTCTTTTACAAGCTTCCGGAAAGTGTGGTCAGGACATGCTCATCACAGGAAGAGGCCAATCAGTTGGCAGATACTTTGGCGTGGAAACCATCACCCTGGAGTAAACAGCTTCTGTTCAAGTTTGTCATGAAAGTTTTGATTCCGCTATTTTTTCAGCGGGATAGGCGGCTTGGAAAGGAGCCCAACCGGCTGGTGCTGTCATACACTGATGACGAGGTAAAACAAATCAAAGAAAATGCAAACGCCAACACCAAAACCTGGATCAGTACCAATGAAGCAGTATTGGCTTTCATATGGCAGCTCATGTTGGATGCAGCAGAGCTAGATGTTTCACAGCGGGAATGCCTTGGCTGTGTCTATCCTGTGAATCTACGTGAAAAATTGCCCGGAATTTCACCGAGGTTGGCTGGGAATATTCTGACTCACGCTACCGTTATTACTGACATGTCAAAGAGGAGTTGTGTTCATTCCAACAATGAAGACTCACTCGAGCAACAACTACACAATGCTCTGCGGGACAGCCTCAAAGCAGACAAACTTGAAGCATCCCTCAGGATTCAAAACCACCGCTGGTCTGACTGCAACACAGACTTTGTCACACAGGAAACCAAACAATTGGGTGATCTTGCTCATTGTCAATACCCAGGGTGCATGCATTGGAACTGGCAAGTGTCCAATCCATATTACGAAGTGGATTTTGGCACTGGAAAGCCAATGCGGGGTGTTCTTTGGAACTGGGTCCAACCAGTTACCGTAGTCCCAAGAGCAGGTGGTGGGTTAGAGATTTACATAGACAAGACCAGCCGAGGGCATGTTCGTTGGGTAGCTCAAGTGCAACGCAACAAAAGTCCGTGGCCGAAAGTTGGAAACATCATGGGAGGCATTGCAATGGTGGGGTCTATCGTATTGACAGCTCTTCTTGAAATGAGTTATTTTTCTGGACTGCTATGGATACTGGTTTTTGGATGTCCCGGCTTGGGTGCTTGGCTTTATCATTCTTGGCAGGTGAAGAGTGCAACAGATCGCTTCTTTGACCACATTGTAGCAAACGCACACCAATCGCTTACCTAAAGCTTCGAATGTATCTAGCAAACTCGAAAATGCAACTGCTCTTCTATGGTCCTGTTTTCTGGCTGGCTCGCCGCAACTTTGATGTAGTCTCCAGGAGGGGAATACTAACGAACTAGATGTTTGAGGCAGAGCTCTCCTCGCCCCACAGAACCGACATGTAGGAATGGCCAGTCCACAATACCAGGTAGGATGCAACTACGCTGCCCAACTGCACCTTGCCTTGGTTGATAGAGGAACCTGTAGTGTCCTCTCAAGCTGTGAGCTAGCTAGCTAGTAGTGGTCAATTGTAAATGGAAGCTGTAGGCTTCTGGTAGGCAGCGGCAAGCAAATTTGATGGCTTCCAATCTGTGGCTCCTTCTGTCCTAACCAAGCTAAACAGTCTTCCAAGAAATTTCCAAGATATTTCGAGCCCAAGATAAAACAGTAAAACAGGCTTATACCAGAAGTTGCTACATATCATACATGTACTGTACACGTGGTGGATGTTCAGAGTTACTATAACAACGCTGTCTCGAGCTGGAACAATCACTTCAAGTCGGAATGACACTTTCTTGAACATGGTGAGCGAGTCACTCATCAGTGGTCGAGTCGAGTCTTTCTATGGCAACAGCAATACAATGTCATGTACTGGTAGTCTACTAGTACATTGTACAATACTAGTACAATGTTTTGTACCAGTTACCAGTACGGTTCCACTTAGTCTTGGTAAACCCTGGAACCTGGACCTTGGTCGATAAAGCTGTCGATAATCCTCCTTGCTCAGTGCATAGCAACCACTCGACTAATAGGGAGTACATGTACTGTCGCCAAGTTGATAGTTGATTTCTTGCTTCTTGCCACGGCCACCTCATCGCTTAGGCGATGTGCTTACCAGTGAAAATATGCTACATGTATGTATGTGGTAGCCACTTGAAGTCCGTGGTGTCCTGACCGACACCCAGCTTTGGAAGTAGTTAAATGTACCTGCGACCTGCAGGCCTTCGGGTAGGCAACAAAGGCAGGAGGCAGGTCATAGCTGTAGGTCTTGAATCGTGAAGCTTTAGATGAGGAACCAGTGGACTTTTTAGTAAAAGGTTTCCAAGTGGTCTTCAAGGTATCCAAGAAGAATTGGAATTATGGAATTATGCGACGATCGATAATTTTCTTGCAAAGCTCTGGTGGGAGCCTGGCAATTGCGACAATAATGTTGGCACGTGCTTTGGCTTCGTTTGCTTTTGCAACCAGTTTTCCAGTTTTCCATTGATGCGAGTTCTAGAGCTAGTTCTAGTTTGCCAGTGGACAGTGGACAGTGGATAGCGCATCGGTCGATTACGGTGCCAATTACCAAACTTGCCTTTACGATCAAAGCACAAAGCACAAGGCACGCCTCATACTGTGGCGCTGTACTGAGAGCACCGTATTTTTTTAAAAACAGGCGAGACCACATACATACAGTAGTTGTCAACGCGGTTTCTGTGGAAACTTTCCAAGGTCTCCTTTCCACTGAGGGGTTGAAGGAAACCTCCCTTAATTCTGGTGTTCGATATTTATGTCTGCGTGCAGTCATAAGATGACCGCACTTCGGATAAGACATTCGAGCGAACACCAACACACCAACACCAAAACGATCTTGCGATCTTCACATCTTCACCCCTCCTCAACTGCATTGCTTTTCTTGGTGGCTTCGAGGTATAGCAGCTTCCATAGCTTCCATAATTTCATAACTTCCCAAAGCTACCGTCGTTCCTTTCTTCACTTTTCTTCTCTGACCAACAGTACCCCCTTGGCACAACCATGGGTCTCTTTAGCAAGCTCTTTCCAAAGAAGAAGAAGTCTAATGCCGCCACAACAGGCAAGGATGCAGACAATGCAGACACAGTCACACTTGCAAGCAGCACTCGGAGCAAGGAGTCTGACAGTGACAGTTCCAGCCGAAGCATGACAAAGTCCAAAAAGACCAAGAAGAGCTATTCTGGTTCCACTCCTCCACCAAAGCCCGACAATCCGAAAGCAGTGGCAGCCAAAACCATGGCAGCCAAGTTCATCGAGTACCTGAATGCACGTGACCCTGACGCGTTGAAGGAAGGTGTCCAAGACAGTTGCATGGTAGTCTTTGCAGAGCAAGAACTGCCCTTTGATGCCTATGTGGATGAAGCAATCAAGATTTTTAAAGCGTTCCCTGATTTCCACATTGAATGTCCAGGTGGTCTTCAAGTTGAATATGATAGCAAGCAGAGGCTCTGCTGCGTTGCTCGTGACTGTGTTGCCAGTGGGACCCATGATGGAGCCCCCTATGCATTTGGTCCCTTTGAAGAGGTTGAAATCACCAACAAGTTCATCAAGAATGATCCAGAGACGTACTACTTCTATGTCAATGACAAAGGGAAGATATGTGATTTCCAGATTGAAGCCAAGGAGGGAGACATGACAGGACCAGCAGGCTTCTACCAACAGATTGGAGGATTTCCTGTCTTGTAGGCATTCTCTGCATGCTTTGCTGGCCTTTGTTGTTTTGTGTCATGCCAGGTTGATTGTCAGTCCTCCATTTGGGCTGACACAAGCCCCTTCCTCCGGCTCACACCTCCAAGCTCCTCCCCTGGCTTGCACCTCCAACGCTTTTTCGTCTTCTTCTCCATACTATATAACATGTAAGACCATTCTACAGTTATTCATGTTGCCGCTCTCTACTTTTACGTATCTACGAAGCATCCTAGCACAAAGAAACTTGCTTTCTGCGCCTTCCGGGTTAGCAGGCTCATTACGGGGGCCGTATAGCCGCTACCGTTAGGAGACTGGAGAAATCAACGCGGATTTGGATGGAGTGGTACATGTTCCGATATGGATGTTACCTTTGGAAGCCTGCGACCAACCTATTACAAGGAACCGTACCAGCACTGGCAAAGCGGCGGACAGTAGAATTCAATCTGTTTCAAAGCCAGCCAAAGCAATCAAAGGAGGTACCACGCTAACGCGACATGTAGCCAGCCTAGTTCAGCACAGCAGCACCTAATTATGCTAAGCGTACTGTAATGTTTCTAGCTAGAATATATCGACGCTTTGAACTGTGCAGTATCGTTCCCTTTCCAACTTCCAACCAGCCAATGCAACCCGGCCCTTACACCATGACAAACTCGTATTGCTACAGCGGCATGATCATGAGGAAGCTCAAGCTCAGTCCTTTTTCGATTTAAGCCCGTTCAGCTGCTATTCGATTCCTCGGAGATGCTGGTCCTCGTACCGCTGGCTTCCCAAAGGAAACAGGAAACGGGAAACAGAATTTTATCATTTTATCAAAATTAATGGGTTGAGAGCTCTGGCAGCAAGGCTGCAGAGGTATTCCATCTTAGTTAGGAACGGAAAGGATGGGATCTTCTTTTTCATTTTGGCATATAGTGCTCCTCCAATTTGCTTGCATTGCGCTACATAATGATGTATCTGAGTCCAAGAACAAGAGTGATGACAGCATCTGTGAGCTGTGGGCTGTGGGCTGTTGAGGACGGTACGGCACAGCCTACAATAGCCCGAAAAGCTGACTGGTACTACAAAGTCATTATGCAGTAGACGCATGACCCAAAACTTGCTCTACCCTTTGCACGAGTGTAGGGAAGAGGGATATTGCAGTATGTCCAATGCGGTCTTGCATGTGCTTGGTTCGGAGCACCACGGTCTCTTTGCCCTCTTCCAACTCGAATGGGCGACTTTTAGGCAGTGTTTGTGCGACGTTTGGAAGGACTCTCAGTTTCCCGACGCAATTGGTCGTCTTGGTATGACACGTCTTTCAGAGTCATGCAAGAAGTTAGCTAGAATTTCAGAATATTAATTTTGTTCGACTTTGTGTTATTTTGGTCATTATTTCGCAAAACAAAGCACGTATGAAGGAGCATTCCCCTTCTCCTTGGGAGGAGTCATTGGTCGATTGGTGAAATTAAGGCTTCAAATTCAGATGTTTCATCAAGAGAACGTCAGAATTAAAGACGTACCACTTCAAAGCATGATCATTGACTGATCACGTCCTTGAGCCTTCTTTGTTTGCTGTCGCGACTTATTGAGTAATCTTATCTATGCTTTACATGTCCGTTCCTGCTCATTCACCATATCGCTATGACTTTCCGGGGAAAGAGTATTTAATTCCTCTTTCTAAAGGAATGCTGACGTGTCGGATGTAATGTTGTCTTCGCAAAACGAAATCCCAGTGGTGTTCTCGACGTGGTCTTCTCTCACAATTTCCTTCCTTTATCAAAATTAATTGCATCATCGAATCTGATTCCGGTAGCTCCCTTTCCTCATAAAACTTCCACTTCGGTTAGCTAGCTAGCAGATCATTCTTCCACAGTTGCGCACCAGCTCCCCTCTCCAGCAAACCCCACTCGAATCGTCCAAGCTTAACCATGGGTCTCTTCAGCAAGCTTTTTCCGAAGAAGGAGTCAGCCGCTACAGGTGGTAAGGATGACGATACCGCCACTCTGAGCAGCAGTTCCAGCGAAAGGGCCCGAAATCAGGATTTTAAGAATCCAATTAAATTGATCAATTCAAAACCTAAATATAAAACCGAAACCAAAATATAAAACCAAAACCAAAATATAAAACCGAAAACAAATTACTATGGTAAATAACTAGTGAAATCAAGCCGAAACCTAAATATAAAATCGAAACCTAAATATAAAACCGAAACCTAAATATAAAATCGAAACACAAGTATAAATCGGAATTTGGTGTAAATCGCCATTTCGGGCCCTTTCAGCCACAAAAAGAGGTCTATAAGCAGGAGACATTCTAAAAAGACCATTAATAGCTCCCAAAATCCTGCTTCGCCAAAACCAGATCTTCCTGAAGATGAAACCACCAAAATGGTGGCAGCAGGATTCAACTGGATTGACTCTTTGAATACCCACGACCCTGAACGCCTCAAGACAGTTGTCACAGAGAGTTGTATGGTGGTGTTTGCAGAACAAGAATTGCCCTTTAGTGCATACCTGGAAGAAGTGAACAAGATCTCCGGAGCTTTCCCTGATTTTCACATTGACTGTCCAAATGGTTTTAAGGTGGAATATGATAAACAGCAGAGGGTCTGTTGTGTGGCTCGTGATTGTGTCGCCAGTGCAACCCATACTGGAGCCCCCTATGCTTTGGTCCCTTTGAAGAGGTTGGAATTTCCAACAAGTTTGTCCAGAATGATCCAGAGACATACTACTTTTATGTCAATGACGAAGGGAAGGTATGGGATTTCCAGATTGAAGCCAAGGAGGGAGACATGACGGGACCTGCAGGGCTCTACCAACAGATTGGAGGATTTCCCATCTTGTAACCAGTGGTCCTGTTGTCTTGTGACTTTCTTGTGTCGTCTGAGGTTGTAGATTGCAAGGCTGCACCAAAATACATATAGGATTGATTGTCAGTCCTCCATTTGGGCTGACACAAGCTCCTCCCTTGCTCACACCTCCAACCCTTTACTCATCATCTCCATAGTATCATTATAGGTATTACTTTTCTATAGTTCTTCATGTTACCGCTCTCTACCTATGCTCTCTTGTTTTGTGTCTCGTGTGGTTCTGGATGTTGACGTTGTAGATGTTGCTCAAACCCCGCTACTTCCACGCACTCTTGCGTTCAAGTCAGTACAGCCCTCGCCACACGGCTCGCGCGGGATGATGGGTTTCGTCTAATTTTGTGAAACCTGCATGTAAACCTGGTAAGGAACGAAGCCACGCCGATGAATTCATGAATCATTCGCAGCGCTGGACTCGGAGGTAAGAGTGCTTGTCGCTACATGTACATGTATCTCGTGATGAGCCATCAGCAACCACCCAGTCAGGCAACCCTTCACACAGCAATCCGTGCAATTGTTGGTCCTGTTTGCTTAGCGTGCCTGGGTGGCATCAATGCCGAAGACGGCTAGGAAGCTGCCTCGTAGGTATCCACAGCCAATTGTAGCTGCTGGTCTTGCGGCGGCTTCTTGGGAAATAAAGACGAAGCATTTCTATTCTAGCTATAGCTAGTAGCTGGCACGGGGTTCACCCAATCCTACTGGCCAGCAAGAACCTTGTGCTTTATGGATTCGGCTGGATTCGATGATTCATTCGTGGTCGCGTTTCGCAGAACAGCGCGAGCACTGAGCCTCACCACTGAGCCGCGGCACCACGACCTTCGCAGGAGAGCCTTGACAGCAGCAAGCAAAACTCACAACATTGCAAGCTGAGGTTCCGCATCGAAAGACAGGCACAATGAAGCTACATGGAAAGGAGGATCTGGAAGAAGCTGTCAGAGATGATGTTACGGTGACTGCGCACTTCCAAGAGACGGTCCGGGCTGCAGCACCAGCTGCTTGTAATGGTTACGAATATGTTCCTGTGGGCCTTCACGAAATTGACATCATGAAGCTCCTGAATCTTGACTTTGTTTATATCTTTGACAAGCCAACAAATGCGGCCAACCTTTCCAAACTCAAGGCATCACTGTGTCAATTGCTTCAACACTATCCCACCCTTGCAGGCCGCATCAAAGGAGATCAAATAGAGTTGAACAACCAAGGAGTGACATTTTGCGTGCAAAGCTCCACAAACAGTATCCGAGAGATGCCAGAAGATCCTGCTACAGGACAACCCTACTGCTTCATACCTGTACCCGGAGAACAAGTGAAAGGCAATGCTCCTCTGCTGACAGTCACAGTGACACAATTTGTGGACGGGTGGACACTAGGAGTTGTGATGAATCATTTGGGTGCGGATGCATGGACATTTTGCATGTTTATGAGGGACTGGAGTCGCATGTTCAATGGTGATGGCATTGACCCTGTGGTATATCAACTCCCAGAAAGTGTGTTCCAGACTTGTGGATCTCACAAGCAAGCTGATGAATTGGCCAACTCCTTAGGCTGGCAACGATCACAGTTCAGTCAACAGATTGTTTCCAAGTTCCTCATGAAGACATTGGTACCCTTGGTTCTAAAGCATGATATTCGCCTTGGAAAGCGGCCTAACAGGTTGGTGCTATCATACACTGACGCTCAAGTCAAACAAATCAAAGCCAAGGCAGAAGCAAACTCCAAAACATGGGTCAGCACCAATGAGGCTGTCATGGCATTGGTCTGGCAACTCATGCTTGATGCAGCCGGTCTAGATTCTAATCATCGAGCAGGTCTTGGGAGCTCATACATTGTCAATCTGCGCAACAAGATTCCTGGTATCTCTGAAAGATTGGCTGGCAATGTGGTGACTACTACTTCCATGATTGTTGATATGACGAAGCAGGGCAACTTCACCGAGGGAAGCTCTCTGGAAGATCTACTACACAGTTCGATGCGGGCCAGTCTTGACCCTAAAAGGCTTCAATCAGCAATCCAGGTTCACAACTTCAGGTGGTCAAACGACAATCCATGGTTCATCTCTCATGAAAGCAAAGAAGTCGGTGAGATTAGCTTTGCTGGTGTTGCTGGATGCCTTGTGTGGAACTGGCAAGCTGCAAATCCATACTATGACGTAAACTTTGGCACTGGCAAGCCACTGCGTGGTATTCCTTGGAATTGGACCCAGCAAGCAGTTACTGTTGTCCCCAGTGCAAGTGGGGGCTTGGAGGTCCATATTGACAAGGGAAGCCGAGGACCTGTTCGATGGGTTGCCAAATTGCAGCAAGCCAAGAGCCATTGGCCAAGAATTAGAACCTTGATGGCTGGCATTGCCATTCTAGGTGCCATCCTACTCCATGTACTCTTGGAAGTAAGTCCTACCATTGCAATTCTGTGGTGTTTGGTGTTCGGATGTCTCTCCTTCAGTGCTGAAGCCCTTTTCCATCTTGAAGTGAAGGCTGCCCAGCAGCACTTTTTTGACTCCATTTTTGCCAATGCACACCTATCACTTAATAATTAAGACGCATAGCTTTCTTGTTGAGTTCATGTCCAGCGCTTGCTAGCTACGATAGAAAGCCATGAAACTGTTTCCATGGTCTTGCTCGAGGTCGCTTACTGCTGGCTAGCTCGTGGGGCTACTGGTTCTGAGGCAACTTGACAAAAGAAACAACTATCATTAATCCTCCTACTTATCTCATGATTTGAAAACTATACCTGTTGCTAAGATATGTAATTGATGCAGGCATCCCTAATCACCCCGGCAGCAACCCCAGCGCCCATGTACACATTAGCCGAGACCGCAAGCAAAAGTGCCCATAGCCAAGGTTGCGGGGGTCGATCGACTTTCTAACATCTTTACTTCTGAATGATGTTGGTCCACGAAGTTGAGGCGATCTCGTAGCTCTTTTGAGAGTCAGTGACCAATTTCGCGGATTCTTTCTCCGAGAGGGCAACCGATGCTACACCCCGGAGTTCTCGCTCCTCGGTTGCTTCCTTCTTGGGCACGACGATCACGCGGCAGACATCTTTGCTAATCCATCCAGCTTCATCCGTTGCTTTCAAAGTGATTTCGTAGATGCGCTGCTCGATGGCATCGTTGACGCAGAATCCACCCTTTGAGGAGGCGCAACGAGAGGGTTTGACAAACACCTGGGGGTTGATGGACATGGTTTTACGATCGCGCGTCTTGGCGAGATGCACGTTGTCATTGGAACCATCAAACTCGTTAGAATTGACGGACAGCTCAAGAGCAACTTTCTTCGAGCACGAATCATCCACCTGGTAGACGAATCCAGCATCGAAGATGTCACTGCCTTCTTCAACTACAAGAGTCTTCTTGTCACCCATTTGGGATCCTTCAAAGCCGCATGTTACCTCGGGTGCCTGAGTATCCATCTGGACGACAACTTGCTTCGAAAGTCCCAGAACTTCCCGGTCGTTGCATCGCTGAACGGGGGTCATCGAGATGGCGCTCTGACACACTCCAGACTCCTGCACTGCCATCTTTACATCAAGGTCTTGAGCTAAAGAGCAGTCATCGACGATGTTGGTAGCTCCTCGGAACAAACTCAATGCCTCGTTTGCATCGCGGAAGACTTTGCCCTGGAGTTGGTTTGTCTCGCCATTGTTTACAAATTCCAAAGCGGACGAGAATGAAAGTGTAGGTGGGACTGTTCAAATGTACAGAGCAAACCATCAAGTCAGAAAAACAAAAGAGATCGATCCGGGCTGCAGTTTGAGTTCGGAAACGTACACAGATCCTCCTCGCAGTTGTCGGCGACACCATCACCGTCTTGGTCGTGCCCATCGCAACCGGCGAACTTTGCTTTAGAGGGCTCAACATTGCCCAGCTGGCGACGTACAGCACCGCAGACCGAGTCGATGTGCTCGGTGATGACCTCCTCCACATGATCTTTCAACGTGTCTACACGATCATCGATGTGGTCTGCGAGTGCTTCCGTATTGTCCACATTCTGTCCCTTGATGGCAGCGATCCCGCCATTGAGAATAACCATGTTGTCATAGGACACCATGGTTTGAGAGTAGATCTCGTACCACCCAAAATCCTCAAAGCCCGGATAGCTATCCTCCAAAGATGAAAAGACTCGCTTTGAGACAAAGAACGCGACGGTTGCAACGACTGTGGAAACAGAACAACACAAATCAGTCAGTAATGTCGCGACGCGCCGAAAGCATCATCGGGCAAGGCATTCGTACCAACAAGAACGTTCTTTGCAACCGCACAGACTGTCTTGACACCTCCAGTGAGATCCTCAGGGCACTCAAAGTCTGCCGCAATGGAGTAGAACTCCTCCAAAGAATTCAAGGTCTGGGATGGGGAGTAACTGGCGTGAGGAAGATGGCACCAGTGGCGTTCGTACGATAAAATTCGATTCCAAACTTACCTGGTCAAAAACGTAAATGGTTTTGGAGAGTTTGTCGAGGGCCTTTTCTTGCACCTCGGCTTTGGACGTGGTCGGGTCATACGTCGTGAGTGTATCATTGCTGCAGCGCTGGGATGGGCTAGAAAAAAGTTGACTTACGTTCTTCAGGGGCATTGAGCTCCTCCGTTTCGCCTCCATCATTCGCTGAGATTTCTCCGCCACCGCTGCTTCCACTGCCCAAGAAACTATCAAGATTATTGAATTCAGTCTTTTCTCTCAGGAACTGGACGTCCTCGCAAATCTCCTCATCATCTCTGTGTTGGGATAAGTGCCGCGGGAGAAAAGGAAAGTCAGCATTCAAGTCAATCAGGCGATGGTTTGGCCACAAGTAGCTGGCTAGGGTCGTCATGAAACTCACGGGAAGTCCTCCTCAAAACCGAAGTAAACCCTAACCTGCCCGCACTGATCAGCGTCTCCTGTGTCTTCTAGTTCCGGCGCTTCGGACACATATGCAAGGTAAGCCTGCTTTTTCTTGCCAGTCGCCCATTTGACCTCTTCTGCCACGCAGGTTTTCAAAGTCGAACAGTCACGATGGTAGGCACAAAACTTTCCAGAGTACGCACTGCACGATTCCTGAGAGAACCCGGCCAACCCGGACGCTTTGGACTTGCATTTGCTGCAAAGAGAGGACCATGCAATGTGAATCATTCGTTTGGTATGGAACAATGCCTGTCAAAAATGCATGAAAACTGACCTTTCTCCAAGATCGCAAGAGAATTCAGTGCCCCAAAAATCGCCACTTCGTTGATATGGCTGGGAAAAAGTTAGAGAGAAAACGTGAGGACAGCAGCCCAAGTGGCGATGAAGGAACAAGGCGAACATGGAAACCACTTACCTGCTCCACGCAGCAGAATCCGGGTACCTTGCCTATATGCACGTCGATGCGAAAGGTCAACACCCGCGACAGTGGTGGCGAAGTCGCAAAAAGATAGTGGGCACTCACCAGTGGTTTCTGCGTGGGCACAGACCGATCCCACACTGACTTTTTCACCGACGAAAAGAGCAGCTGACTTGTCCATGTCGGTCGCAGACCTGAAGATGGTCTCTACCTTGTACACTCTCTCTTGATCGCACGGAAACCGAATGGTCTTGGTTTTGACCCTCCCTCTTGAGATGAAGGGAAGCTTGATTGCTCCAATAATGGAATCAGCAGGACACCTGTCCCCGATATCTTTATTTCGGAACTGTGCTTCGTGGCAGACTAGTTTTTTCCCTGAATAGACGTTGCAAACGGTATAGCTGCCACTGATTTTACATCTGATTTTGAGGTCATCGTAAGTCCTTTTCTTGCCCCCTTCAAAGATGACACTGCGAGACGATAGAGGAATAGTTTGAAGCATAGCTGAGAAAGCAGCCCCGTTTTCGCATCGAACCTGCACGACTTCAACTTACGAAGGTTTCTTCTCGAATTCACCCTTGTAATGTTTGTCGACCTTCATCCTGCATGTATCTCTGTCTTTGTAATGTGCGCTCTTTTTGGTGTAGCCGTTTTGCTTCTTGCTCCACGAGTACCAGTCAGGTTCAATGGACTTATTCTTGTTTCCGGTCTTCCAAAACTTAGCAAAATCCTTTGGCATCTTAAAGCTGTTGGTCGACTCCGCTGATTGCATCACGGACAAAGTCTCGAACTTGAAGTTGTTGTTCGAATTGTAGGGAGACTTTGGCTGGTAGTGACCATTTCTGGCTCGACTGTTCAATCCCGTTGGAAGCCGTGGGGCGCCACTTTTGTCAAAGAAAGACTATTGGAAGGAGCGATTCGATTCGGGTTAGCCAGGTTTTCAAAGAAAGACTATTGGAAGGAGCGATTCGATTCGGGTTAGCCAGGTTTTGTGCGAGGGAAGGAAATGAAAGGTCGATGGTTGCGTACCTTTTCGCCTGTATGATATTTGTTTTTTATTGTGCAGGTTCCGAAGAGCAACTCTGTGAGATGCACGAAATTGTAGTTTCGACGTTTCCTGTTTCTCTCAACAACTTACCTAGCTTCATGGCACATGCGACGTATTCTTCATGAACCTGGTCAGCAATGGCCTTCCTCTCATTACTTGCTCCGACCTTGTCCCTGCAGAGAAAGTTCGGCGGTTCTGTTAACATTGAGGTCTGAAGCTCGAAATTGCGTGCCGCGGACAAGTATTTGGGCATGCTTACCTGATCTCACTGAACATGATGTACTTTGTGGCACCTTCTGCTCGACTGCGGAGGAAACCGGCCGCCATGAAAGAGACAAGAGTTAGCTACGGTATACATGGCCAGCCGGAGCCCGCACAACTACTTTGTACGGTTTTTCAAGTCCAGAACTCACCAGACACTGGTCCACGTGGAGCCGTGGTATTCGAGGCTATAGTATTCGAGCAAAGAGCGAATATGAGAAAGGAAGGATGTGTAAGAAATCAGTTCGAGGGTAGTCCCTTTGACGGTGGACCCACATGACACTTACAATTTTTCGTCGTGGTTCTGGATCTGATGAAATTTCCCCAAAAGATCTCGACAAGTGTTATCAAGGTTTTTCGTTTTGTAGAAGTTCTTCTTGTCAAACTTCTTCATCACGTCGGTGATGCGCTTGATTTGCCCATACATGCCTTTATCCAACTTGGACTCAGCCTCATCGCTGATTTCACCGTCGTCGTTGACATACGGCCCATAAAAGTAGACCACAAGATCATACAAGGACCAAGTGGAAAGGCAGCCAACCATTTGCTCACAATGCTCTCGTCTCACATTCTTGCTGTTGAGACGGCGACGACGCTGTCCATCTGAGTCGACATAGTCTTCCTCATAGTCCACCTCAATTGTAGCATTGTTCGTGACTTCAACCTGTTTCTTGCTCGGAGCTGCCTTTTTGTGGAAGTGTTCAATCTTTTGCTGGATGTAGCCATGGCTTCCCTTTTGGAAAGCGTCGTGCAGGTCAAAATGGCGCTTGAAGCGTGGGTGAGTCTTGACTTTACGACCAGGGTCTAACTTGCTGTGGATCTTGGTGTGGAGGTCCTTGGTCTTCTGGGTAGCAGCGGCCTCCGATAGGTCAAATGTCACAGTCCCGTCAGCCTGGATCCTGGCTTCCTGGGGACTTTCATCAAGACGGCGTCCTGGAGCTCTACTGTCAAGAGCAGCAATTTCCATTTCGGCAATGCTCGAAGCCAAGCTACGGGTCTGCGCTAGCTTGTCTTGCACCGCCAGCAAGAGCTCTTGAAACTGAGGAATCATCAGATCGTTGTTTTCGTCCAAGATCGCGTTGATCACCGAGTCTACGGAATCCACCGTGGCGTTGAAGGACTCCATCTCTTTCATAAGCTTGACCTGCTTGGGCAGGTCAAAAAGATCAGGAGCAGGATCCTGCTTCACAGTGTCTACCATGGCCAAGAGCTGGTCATACTTGTCACCAAGGCTCGACGCTTCACCTTCAGTCTTTGAAGGGGAAATCTCGCCATCCTGGAAGAGAGCAGGGGAACTATCGATGGCACCAGGCAAGTTGGGAGCGGAATCGAGCTGTGGAGACAATGAAAAGATTCGCGATACGTGCGTGAGAAATGTTTCCGTGACCGTTGCCACCAAGATACACTGTGTACGGCACCGGACCAACGGTATATCGACAGCCCAGCACTTACCGCTACAGTAAAGGAAGGAAGCGCGAGGAGGAAGGAAAAGGCAGGGAAGCGCATTGTGGTGTTTCTTGTTGTCTGATTCTTCTTTTGTTTTATTGTTTTTGGTGCTGGGATGGTTTGTTGTTGTTTTGCTTTGGGCTTTGAGCAGATTGTGGGCTGAAGATCGTCGAGAATCCAAATCCAGAATCAAAATGACTTTCACACCTCCTTGGGCGTCAATCGCTTCATAATGTGCTAGCTAGTACCATACTTTGTTACTGCAGGTGTGCTGGGATGGTTCTCCTGCGGACTTAGAATGTAATGCAAGGTCGAATCGAACCGTCCCTAACTCTGAGCTCCGAAAGATCTTTTGTTGGTCTTGATGGCATGGGTTGAATAAATGGTTTATTAACAAGGGCATGGTATAAAGCTAAAGATATTATTATTGGGTAAGGGCAAGTGATGTTGTGAACACGGGGCCGTAATGAGTAAAGTTCCTTCCTCGATCCTCTACCTTCGAATGGAGTGTATAGGTTATCGCTGAATTAAAACATTAACGTTTCCTGCTCAGACACATCGTCAATCGGAAAGGAGACAAAGCACCTTGACTGTGCCCCTACTATCTAGCTAGCTAGCTAGTACAAGGCTTATCGTTTTGCGTTCTGTTGAAGGCACAAGGGTATCCCACCGTATGGAACGAGTACGCAAAGAATGGACCTTGAACCTTGAAGCGCAGTTGATCACCTGGGCCCAAAAGATTTGCAAGAGTGATCAATTCTGTATCCTTCTTGCGGCTACAAGAACCATTGATGGGACGAGCATGCAGCAAACTCAAAGGAAAACTAACGTCTTTGGGCAAGTCTTAGTGTGGCAGAATGTCCCGCCGCGCCTTGCAACCAAAGAGTTCTTGCCGAAAAGGCAACCTACATGTACATGTTGTTACGAGGCAAGATCCACCGTTCATACCATGCAGCATTGAAGCCCTGTCCCTGACGAGCGACGGGGTCACTGTGTTGGCAAGCTGACCTTTTGAAAACAAGAAGCCCGTAGCCTACGGGTAGCTAGTAGTATGACAGTATGACCGGTCGTTGTTGGGTTTTGGCTGGGCGGGCATTTTTCCCAAGCCCAATCGCTTGTTGCTTCATTCCCGATGGGTAAGTACAAAGCAAGCAGCACACCCAGGCAGACATCTAAACCCAATGGGTTAGCTACTTTGTACTACATCACTTGAAAACCTCTTGGGAAACCGGTTCAGGTTAAGCAATACTGCCATTGGCCTGAATGCCAGCAACGACTGGCTCATTCATCCAGCTTCCTCCTCGCGACCTTCCATAGCTCTCAAGGAATTAAAAAGGGAGTCAGAAAGCAGAATTACCGGATGGTTAGTTGTTTTCCAGTTGCAAAGTGGCCTGCAAGCAAGCACAGAACGCACTGGCAGCAAGGAGGTCCAAGTGTACCAAGCTTGCAATGTACTCTGGCCTCAACCAGCCATGTCAAAACGAAGATGCAGGTGCCTATTCAGCCCTCAGAGTCGCAGTAGCTGCAGATCCTTGCCGTCCCAGGCTTCAATGCATAATAGTATGGCATATCGGTAACCGTAACATGCCCTCCGAGACGATTGAATGGGTCATTCGATTCCTCTCCAAGAAGCAAATCGATTCGATTCTTCAATCGGACCCTCACTTGCTCCGAATGGACTGCCACCCAAAGAGTCGAGTCCAAAGGGCAGCACAAAGTTCAGGCCAGACGATCCTACAGTACGGTACCACGGAAGAAAGACGATTATGCCATACATGCAACTAGCAAGACAGCTGCCTTCTTTTCTGAACAATTACTGGTGACGGTACGTATCAAATTTATTTGTTTCTACTCAAACGTATTAGTTTAGTTTTGCTCTGATTGCCTGGCAAATGTGCCGCATGCTATCGAAGACATGATGACATTGTCATGTTAAAAAGTTACACTTGTGGTTTGCTGTTGCTTGAGAGAGAATACGTACATGCACACGAAACCAAAAGAAGAAGCCCAAACATTTACCATATTGATCCGAACGATGACGATCGGATCGTGCCTACTGTACTGCTGTTTGTTGGCTCCTTACTTATGGATAGAATCCCACATCTTCACACAATAAGTCTGCATTCGGAATTTGTGCCACAACAGTATTGGTGGCAAAGGACTGTTGGACACATCGATCGATTTCTTCCGTCTCTTGTACATTGGTATCGTCCGAAACTGCCAAAAAGGTATCTGGTAGCAAGCCAATCAAATCACGGAATTCTCCATTGCGAGTTCGTGTAAAGAGAATGATATTGGCATCGACATCTCCAATATTGGTGACGGTATACGTGTAGGTGATATCGAGGAGACATTCGTCGGGCGAACCAGCTTGTGGAATGGACCGACATTCGTCGCCATCTTCGGATTCGCAGGCAATGGTGACTTCAACATCGCAGGGTGGTCCCGTGACAAAGGCGGCTTCGGTATCCCAAATGGAGGAAAGATCTCCCGTGCAGATATCGAGTTCGACGCTTTCCAAAATGAAGGCTTGACCTCCCGGCGAAATATCAGTGATGGGGAAGGTATCCGTGATATCGGTGGTAACTCCTCCACGAGTGATTTCCAATGCGTAGATCCGTTGAACATCGTCCCCGACATTGGTAAACGTGTAGCTGTACTCGACCTCTACAATACAATCGGCTCCTCCGGAAGTTCCAGGCTGAATGTCCGTGCAAGTATAGCTGCCATCGACAGACACACAGTCCACGTCAATCTATAAAAAGAAAGGAAGAAAGATAATCGTAGGAACAGTTAGAATAAGATAAGATGGACAAAGATAAGATCAGGCCAGGCAAGATAAGATAAGAATCGGTACTTACAATCACTGGACAAGGTGTGGGGGCGGCTGTTGGCGCCGGTACAGGTGCTGGTACAGGAGCTGGAACAGGAGCCACCACGGGAGCCTTGGTAGGAGCTGGAGTCCGCACGGGTTCCATACTGAGTTCGTCACCCAGAATTCGATTCCAAAAGACTTCGTCTTCCTTGGTCATTGTCGTTCCTGCTCGCTTGACGTGCTGTGCCAGATCTTCGACCGTCGATCCATCCTTCTTTTGTTGTACACGTCGCTGTCTTCGAAGCTGCTTGACGTGGCTGTTCACAGTCGTCTCGAACTTGAAATCCGTCGACACCTTGGCGGCGGCCGAAAGAGGCACAAACAAAGCGACAAGAAGAAAAGTTTGCATCATCGTCATCATCGTCGTTATCAATCAAAAGATTCTCTCCAAAGAATGCAATGTCTCCGCTTTACCAGAAAGAAGACTAACTGGAAAGGCAGGCAAAAGCAAATGTGCTGCTACCCTTTACCCCTGGACATCCGCATTCAACGGCTACCAAAGGAGCACGAACAACACAAAAAGAAACAAAATGTGGTTGAGCGAGGTGCAAGAACATCTCACTCGAGTGAGTGCAGACCAGATTCTAAGTACCCACCTCATTTAGATACTTACTTCTAAGTAAATTTTAAAAATTGAGTGATTAACATCCACTTTACCGTGTCTTCTAAATGAGTTCGGATAGCGCACCTTCCACTGCAAGGCACGCGTTGACTGGTCGATCGCCACGAAACTAAGCTTTTTCAAGCTTCCCTCCTTTGTAGATGGCTTCCTTGGAGGCTTGAAGGCAATCTTCGGTATTCAGATAGTTAGCTTTCTGTTATTATGGGTAAGTATCTCGATCCTCACATAGCAAGTCTACGGTTGGTACCTTTCTCACTTTCACTTGCGTGAAAAAGGATTGAGATACACACCGGTCAATCTCTTCCCTCTCCTGCACTGCTGTGGTAGCATCACTGGCCAAAAACACGGTATCCAGCAAGGGCATGAGATTGGCAAATTCGCCGTCCCGAGCACGAGTGAACTCGAAAATGTTAAAGTCGGCAACTCCAGTATTCTCTACAGTGTAAGTGTAAATAACATCCAGCAAGCAATCATCCGGTGTCGGTGCTTGCGAGATTCGCTGGCATTCTTCTCCTTCTTCCGACACACAGGTAATTTCAACCTACGGTAGCGAGCGAAGACAGCATGGACGAAAATAACAGAGTGAGCGAGATACCGGTATGCAGTAGAAGGTAGCACGGAAGTCATTGACAGTCAGTTCAAACAGCACGAGCCGAGTTGTTCAGCAGAACGAGCGCAAAAATTCGCCACGTACACTAATGGACGAGGGAGGTCCCGTCAAGAGCTTTGCCACGGTGTTAAAGGCACCAATTCCCGTCTCCGTACACACGTCAATCTCTCGCAGAACGGGTGCCACGATCACGTCACCCGGTGGCAAATCCACCGTGGGAATGGCATCGGGAATATCCGTAATGACAATGGACTCCAACCCTCGTGTGACCTGAAGGGAGTAGATCCGTTCCGTTTCCGTGCCGTCATTGGAAATCGTATAGATGAATTCAACCTCCACCAGGCAATCGTCGCCCGTGCCGTTTGCGGGAGGAACCACCGAGGTGCATGGATTGCCACCATCCACCGTCATGCAATCGACGTCAATCTTCATTGCAGCAACAGCAATATTAGCAGATGTAAGGAAAGGTGGAAAACTAGCATCACGGAAGCAACGTTCGTCATGTCTACTCACTCTTGTGGGACAAGGTACAGGAGGTCTGGTTTCTGCCGGCAATATGCTTGCCACTTCATCAGATAGCAGTCGGTCCCAGAATAACTTGTCTTCTTCCGTCATTGGATTGACTGTTGCCCCCGTCTTATCCTTGTTCTTGCTGTCACTCTTCAACCTTCTATCGTCCCTGATAGTCGTCATTGTTGCCTTCTTCTCGGGTCTTGATTCCTTGCCAACCTGATGTGCTGCTCCCGTTGTGGTGGTCGCCTGGGTCAACGGCGCGGCCGCATTGGATATTCGTCGTTTTCGCTGTTGTCTCAATAGACGACCACTATTATCATCAGGCATCGATATGCTAAACTTGTATTCCGTCTCGGCTACATCGTCGTCCACTGCAACCACGGTCGACCGGAACAAACACAGGAACCAAAACAAAAGCAAGCTCGGAACAGCCTTCATACTTGCCATGCCTTGCCAATACCAAAAAAAAGCTCCTACCCTCGTGGATGTATGTATGTATGTATGTGGATGCAAAAGAGGCGTGACACATGGTGTGCCTTCCAACGGTGGTTTCAGCGAACGACGCGACACGCCATGGTCGCAGACCAGCAGCTTGAGCGAGTTGTGGGAGTGGATTGAAGTTTGCCATTTTTAGTTTATTTTGGTCCAGAAACAAAATAACCAAAAAAAGAAAGAAAAAATGGAACGCTTGCAGCAACTGTTCTCGCTGCCCAGGAATTCCGCGATGCTCTGCACTTGCGCTACGATCGGAGCCCCTCTGATCTTCCCAGCCACTGTGATGGCTGTGGAGAGCGCTTCAGTGTCACTCACGCCCTTTCCTGTACCAAGGGCGGTCTGGTTCTCCAACGCCACAATGAAGTGCATGATGAACTCGGTGATCTCGCTGCCAAGGCATTCATCCCATCTGCAGTTCGCGACGAACCCCGTATCCAACTTAGTCGCTCTGCAGCTACGGATGCTTCGCCTTCCAGCGACTCTCCTGTAGTTCTCACCACATCCGAGGAACGAGGTGATTCCTTATCCGTGGCCTCTGGAACGCGGAACTGACGGCATAATTGTATGTTCGTGTCATCAATCTTGATGCTTGCTTCTCACTGTCGCAAGGATCCTGACAAGGTTCTTCGCAATGGCGAACGTGACAAGAAACGCAAGTATCTCGACGCCTGTCTTTCCCAACGCCGCCACTTTACTCCGTTTGTTGTCTCTGCTGATGGTCTCCTTGGGCCGAAGCTGAGGCACTCGCGAACGTATTTCCGCTTTGCTCGCTGCAAAGTGGGAACGCCCTTACTCAGTGGTTCGTGGCTACGTTAATGCTCGGCTCAGCCTAGCTATTCTTCGGGCCCCCACCTTTGCATGCGTGGCTCTCGTGTCCCTGCTGGCACAAATGAGCTACCGTCGTTCTCTCTGGACTGCCGATGTGCACTTGCACTCTTCCGTAATTTTGCTCCCTTTCCTTCCTGTTTTCCTCCATGCACCCCCCTTCCTGCCCCCCTTGTTTTGCTCTGCTCGCGTCCTCATTGCTCTCCCCGTCTGCCCACACACCAGCCACCCCACCGCAGCCGATGCTTTGCCTAGCTCGCCCCCTCGCTCCTAACGTATCTATTTAGTATTTTTTTTACTGACACTACCGGAAGGACATCCCCTGCTCTGCCCAGCTATCCCCACCCTCGCTCCTTGACTCGACTCATCTACTTAATATATTTCTTTAAAAGAAGGGGGGTTTAAAGAGTGGGGGGGGAGATATCAATAACAGAAGCCAATAATACTAGCATCATCTGTACTAATATTAATAATTCAGCCAATGAAAGAGGAATTGCGAAAGGCGCAGGCACAAGCACATCCACACAAAACAGAGGTACAGTCAAAGCCAAAGTAACAGGGCCAATCCAACCCATAGGTACAAGACACATTCTGCAAGAAGCATAGCTCCTCTGGGACTGTGCCAGACAAGCCAAGGTTGCCAGTTAGATTCAAAGTATTCAGATTTGTCAAAAATGCAAGCTCTGATGGCACAGGTCCAGTCAATTGATTTTCATCCAAAGTCAAAACTTCTAAACCAATCAGCTGACCAAACTCAGAGGGAATCTGGCCAGATATTTGATTTTCCTCCAAACGCAAAACTGTTAAACCAATCATCTGACCAAACTCTGAGGGGACAGGTCCCTGAGACTGGTTTTCATGAACCAAAATGGACAATCAGAGAGTCTTCCGAGCTCTGATGGAAGGGGACCCGTGAACTGATTTTCACCCAAGCCCAAAGATGTCAGAGCAGACAGTTGTCCCATTTCAGAGGGGATCTGGCCTGATATCTGATTCTGAAACAAAGACAACTGATGCAAAGCAGTTAGCTGTACAAGCTCTGAAGGAATCTGGCCTGATAATTGATTCTCGTGCAAAATCAATAGATTCAAATCAGTGAGTTGTCCAAGTTCACTAGGGATTTGGCCAGTCAAGTTTCCCTCAGACAATAACAAACTGACCAAATCAGTCATCTCATACAAATCTGCTGGAATCAGAGAAGAAATTGCTGCTGATATATCATTGTAAGCGAACTGAAGGTGGGACAATTGAACTCAGATGGTAATCTCTGGTGGAATAAAAGGTGCAAACCAGAAATCTGGAGGTTTCCAACCAAAGCGAGGTAAATTTGCCATGGCTGTTGCAGGAAAGCTGCCTTTGATATTCGTAGAATGTTCCTTCATAGAAAAATCCAAATCCATTGGAGAACCAGTCACACTCTCCCACTGTGTCATCCATCCATCGCTCCTTTATTAGAGGGTTCCAATTTTCTCCCTCAAAGGCATAGAAAAATGTAGCAAGAGCAAACAGCTGCTCCTTTCTCCATTCTGGTAGCCATGTGACGTTTTGGTGGTTTGCAAGCCAATTCCATGCTCTCCACTGAGGAGTTTCACTGCCATTGTTGATCCTCGCCAAGGTGTGAATGGGAAGATTATCCAACAGCAAGTCCAGAACTCCACTGGGTGCAGATGATGGCACTTCAGAAGGAGTCATCGAGCCAAAGACAGTAGGAGATGGTGTTTGGTACACAACAACTTTATCGTCCTTTCCAGCAGTGCCAGCCACCGTCCCTATAATGACAGCCACAGCACAGACTACCAGAAACAGAATAAAGAGGAACGTTTGACTCCGTTTTTTTGCTTCTTGTTTCCTTTTCTCTTGTTCCTCCACATGCACGGGATCTGCATGCATCAAATCTTCTGGGTCATCCGTGACTCGGTTAGCCACTGCCAGATGGTCCATGGTAACGCCGGATCGCATTGCTTGATTGGGAAATAGAGTCGGGTCCAACACGTGGTGGAGTGCTGCTGACGAGGAATCGACGGGTGCTTCGTCTTCATCATTATTAGTTAAGTTGGAAATTCCCGTCCCTGCCATGGGGTAGGCACCGGGCACCAAGATTTGTTGCTGCTGTTGTTGGACGGTTTCACGCGTACCTGGGTGTAACAATGCGGTCTCTTCCAGCGTAAACAGGTCCTGAGGACCACCTACGGCGGCACTTGCTTTTTCGTGATTTGCCTCTGCCGCTGTCGTCGCTGTCGTCGCTGTGTTTGTTCGCAAATATTTGTCTATGCCTATTGTCTCTTCCAGCGTACTAGTACCTGCTGGGTGATCATGAGCACCACCCATGGCGGCATTTGTTTGTACATGATGTGCTCCAGCAGCTGCCAGTCCTGTGTTTCCTTGCAACCCTTTTACAGGCATGCCTGGATCAGTAGCAGTCTGTCTCTCTTTTTGGTTTGTGAGACCAGCTTGTTCCGACCCGATCTCTGTGAATTTTGCTGTTGCTCCATCTTCCTCTGACTTGACCTCATTTGTACCTTCTACATGAGCTATCATGGCATCCGATTCTTCATCTTGGTCCTGCTGTGCGGCTTCTGCCTCTGCTCTGTTGATAAGGCTATCCCTTGCTGCCTGATCAAGCTGGTCTGGTTGACGATCATCAAAGTCTCTACCACCATCTTGGGCATTGCTATTGCCATCTTGTTGGTTGGATGGATCATTCATCTTGGGAATATCCGCAGGGTCGTTTCTTGCTGTTGCGGCTGGACGTTACTTCGTATATATGTGTCTTGTACTCTCTTTGATAGCTCTGAAAGGGTCTTCTCCTCTTGCATGTTTATAAAAGAGTGACCTAAGGATCCAGCCAGACTGGATATGCAGCCAGAGTAGAGCGAGCGATAGGTATTTGACATCACTGACGTTTGCCGACACTGCGTCATTCGGGGTCATTCTGTGACGTCAACGCCAGCAGAGCTGAGACCTTTTGTTCTCGAAAGAGCACCGTCGTCACTGTCGTGCTTCACTCTTTTGCTCGAGCTGAACAGTGCATCAGTGAGACTTGGGTTGATACTGTTGCTGTTGCTGTTGCTGTTGCTGTGGTAACCATTGGAAGTCCTTCAGTGTCTTGGATTGTTATTATAGATCCGCCTAGACTAATCTCTCTGTCTTGGATAGTGAGAGAGAGAGGAAAGCATCTTTGGTTCTCACATCCCAGTCCAGCTACCCAAGGTTACCACCCGAGGTATATACCCATATCCATCGGTATCTACACAGTCAAGCCAAGCCAAGTCAAGCCAAGTCAAGCCAAGCCAAGCCAAGCCAAGCCAAGAGCGTGAGATAATTGTATCGATTATTCAAGTTAATTGAGGTTATTACTAAAGTTAAGGATGACCGTCAGATCCGATCAGACTCCTTCGGTCTCGTGGGAACCTTTACCGACATTTTCCAAGAGTTTTCAACCGCGCAAAGATGCCACTGCAGTATCCCTGCAATATGGAAAGTTTTTGGTGTTGGGAGGTCAGACGGTCCAAAAAAAGAGCCGACAGGACGATCAAGAAGCGACTTATAATGGCACCACCAAAACTCAGTTATTAGAATGGAACATGCGTCGAACTCTACCGTGGCCATCTCTGCAAGACGCTCGCTTTGGAGCTGCCGCCGTCAATTACAATGACGAAAGTCTTTGGGTATTTGGAGGTGCCAATGACGAAGGTCGTGTTTTAGGTAGTGTCGAAGGATTTTCCTTGCAGTCGCACCACAATCCACAATGGACATGGACGTTGGCGCCACAGCCGTTACCGACGCCCCGTGTTTATGCGGCAGCCGTGGCAGTCCCCACGGAACATGCCGTACTGATCGTGGGTGGTCGCAATAACAGTTGGCAAGAATTGAATACCATGGAATGGGGACAATTATTATTCGACACGGACGAACAAGTTGACGTGGTGACCATCTCCTGGACGACACTGAACAACCTCAACTCGTTACTGCCAGGACCCCGCATGGGATGTGCCGCTGTCATGCTCAATGAAACCAGTCTGGTGGTCATGGGTGGATACGACGGACGATCCTGGCAAAAAACGTGTCACATGTACGAATTCTCCATGGGACACGTCGTAGAAGGTATTTGGAAAGATTTGCCCGATATGATTGAAACGGTACGATTTCCCAAGGCGGTTCGATATTACAAATACCTGCTCGTGGTGGGAGAAAAGGAAGAATCGCCTCTGGCACCGACTTCGACTACTATTATTCAATGCTACGATTCCGATCAACGACAATGGGTCTGGAGTAAAACATGTGCCGAATGTCCGTCACCGGTCGATGTCATTTCTTTGCACGGCAATCATTTGTACGCCTTTGGTGCCGCCAATGCGGTGGCCGGTGTCACGACGGACAAGGAAATGAAAAAATCCGCATCGATATTTACTTGTGGATTATCCACGTTGGATCCCCGCATGGTCCGTGCCAGTCTTCCTTCCGTCACGGCCATTGCTCCCGCCGCGGCTGACGACGATGCTCCCACCATTGTGGCCATGGAAGCCGTGTTGGTCCCGGAAGACGAATCATCGTCCTTCAAACCACCCGCCAAAGCCGCCGCGGCACGCCGCGGTACCATTATCGCCGAACCCACCGAAGTATCCATCAAATTACGACACGTGGTCAAAATCAAACTCAGTGAACGATCCTATTACACGGGACAATTGCGACGAAAAGATGGCACGTACGTGCCGCATGGACAAGGATTGCTAGTGTGGGTCGAAGAAGACAAAGACGATCTCGACGCTTTGCGTCAAAGTACCAATAGTGTCAATAATCCACCACCGAGTTCCTATTACAAGGGACAATTTCTAAATGGATTCCGGCACGGACTCGGTGAAATGTATTTGCAAGTCGAAGACAAACACTACTTTGGTGCGTTCGAGTACGGATCCTGGGAAGGCATGGGATCGCTCAAAATTCGCAGTCGTGGATTTTCCTTTTTTGGACAATTTGCCACGGGTGAAATGACAGGCAATGGAAGATGTAGTTATCGCGTGCGAGTTGGTGATTTGTGGAAACAAAAAACGTACAGTGGTGGATTCAGTCGAGGACTGGCCCATGGCAAGGGTGTTATTGCCGATTATTTGACGGGACGCATCGAAGAAGACCGAGAATTTAAGGAAGAGGATTTGTTTGGATTGGGTGCCTTGGCGGGGACTCCCTCCATAATGGGCAGTGGAACACCGACACCACAACAGCAGCAGCAGCAGCAACAACAACAAGGAAGCAACAATGTGGATGTATAGATGTCAAACTATCGTATGTGTGCTTTGAGTTCCAACTACAGCATTCGTGGCCCCTTGATTTGCCTATTGGGCCGTACCGTCTCATAATACCCACCAAGAGATCCCAGTGCAGTTTTGTCTTGTCATTGTCGAATCTTTTCTGATTATGTTTACGATTTGCTTATACATGTACGGTTTGTTTGCTGTTATTATAAATCGGACACAAAGTTGCATTGCGCGTGTGAAACTATGTAGTGGACGGACGACAAGATGGTCTCGAAGGTTCAGGCGTATCGTTTTAGCCGCAAAAGCACAGACAAGGCGATCCTGATATGAAATAAGGATGCAGAGGATCAGAAACAGTTAGTTCGGGTCTCGGTTTCTCCTTTCCATCCAAGAGCTCTTACCTTGAGATTTCATTTGCTTGTTGAATTCTTGCTCCTTTTGTTTTCGCTCTTCTTCCATTTTGAGGGATTCCGCAATGGCATGCATGAGTTCCTCATCTTCTTGCTCTGTCAAGCCTTCTTCCGTGGTGATTGTCGTCGGGGCTGTACCTTTCTTGGAAGCTTCCGTCAATGCCGGTGCCTGTGCCTGTTCTGGTTTTGGTGCTATAGCTTTGATTTCGTCCTCATTAATGTTGCCTGACTTGGCGGAGGCGGATAGGAACATCGATGGCGTGTAGTAGTTCATCTTATCCACGAGGGTATCCATGGGTGCCTTGACATCTCCCACGATGGGAATTTTTCGAAACTTTTGTTCCTTGATGCACGTAATGGTCAATGGCTCTTCGATACCTCCACGAATCACGACGAATCGATTACCGGGCATGAGCATACCCGATTTGACAGCAAAGTTTTCGGGGTGCTTTTCAATGAGTCTATCGGCAATATATGCCGCTCGATTCGCCGTGACGGAACCTGCGGCCAACGCGGCCGAATCAATCACCATTCCTTTCACCACCACACTGGCCGTGGCGCGAGTGAGCGCCGTCGATGTCCCCGCACTGGAAGCCGCCATGAGCGTGCCCACGATAAATGCTGCGGGGATGACAGCCGTCGAAAAGGCATTCGTCATGGATTGGCGACGCGTGGGAAGACTCTTTTCGTCTCCCACCACGGCATGAATCTTGTAGGGCACCACGGATGGTACACCGGTATTGGTGGAACGAGGCATTGCAACGGCTTCTCCGGGAGCCAACACTTGCTTGTTGTAGAGGACGCCACGGTCCAAAAACAAAACGACGCTCTGATGCGTCTGATTCACAATCACAGGGTTGCACTGCGACAGCGGAACATTGTTCTGATCGTCCTCTCTCTTTCCAAACCAGCCCATACTGTAGTACTGCACTTGTTCAATGACACTGGTGTATGAATATGATCCTCCTAGGTAGCTGCCGTGGTGCAGTGGTAGTCTGGTGATTTGTGGTGAAGTTGCTCTTTCCTCCGTTTGTTGGTGTTGTCATTCATTCCGCCACGCCTAATCGAGTTGATGCCAAAGACGCTGGGATCCTCATTCGTGGATCCAACGGCCGAGGTGCCTTGGGATTGGATCATACACCGTGTTTTTAGAAGAGCAAAGTGTTCCGGACCACTCCCGCAGCCCTCTTCGGCGAGCTCACAGTGCGCACTCGAAGTGCCAGTGCACATGGCCCCAGTCGGTTATCCCTTTTAAAACTCGATAGTAGCTTCGATGGCCGCACGGTAAACATGGAGAGGAGATTTCACTTTCAGCAGCACGAAGTAGGCAAGCGAGGAGCAACGGGTGGGGGATCCCATGGCATTTCCTTTGACGGGGACTTTGGACACTACTTATTAATCTCTGAGCTGGACATCGCGAAGGAGCTTGATAATCGCTGCTGGGACAAACCCAGCGTAGACGAGGGAAGAACATCTGGACTGACCTGGTCCGCTCATAGAGATACCTACAGTATCCTCGGACACTCTCAGGGATACGAAGCAAAGCGGACTTCTTGGTACAGACTAAACGCGGAAGAACCAGTCCACACGAGGAGAAACCATCATCCTAGTAGCTAGATTTGACTGTAAGCTGGACTGCTGCTTGAAAGAACCGAACCAGGAGAAACTATCGTAGCAGAGTGGTGTCAGCATTATTTAGTGAAGCGGTTTAGCTAGCAAGATTTAATCTCTGTATTGAAGTTCATAGTCAAACATGTCCCTACTGGCTCTGCTCAGGACCCAATCATCCCTTCTAAAGCCATAGTCTGTTGCCAAGGCAGGTCAGGTCCAGCCATACTGTTGGATGGCTGCTTCTTGTGCCATTCTTGAGGACACGCTGGTCCCAACGATAATGGAAATTACCCAGGCTCGCCTCATGGTGGTGCACCCCACAGAAAGGACTAGTATGGCTCGGTATCCAATGGACTTTGGTTCACCAATCCAAGTCATCTGAGTGATGGGAGACAGCCTTCACAGCAAGTACAGCAGTAGCATTCAATTTCTGGAAAGCTTCCACCACAGTCAGCCTCCAAAAATGTTAGCACACCCAGTGGTACTCGATTCAGACAGACTTCTTCAGGCATAACTCCAGTGAGGAGATTCTGTTCAAGCTCAAATGTCTGCAGCTTGTACAAGGTCCCGAGTTCAACTGGCACAGTTCCGGTCAGCATATTACCCGAAAACCACATTTGCACTTTGCACAATCGCCAAATAAGGGGTGAGGATGTTAGTAGTTTCACAATCCAACAAGCATGAAACTTCAACTTGGACTTACCCATGTTCCCCATATTTCCTAGCTCAGAAGGGATAGGACCCTCAAATCCACACCTGGTGATGGACCAACTCTCTGTGTAGCAGAAAAGCTGACAAATAAGATGAAAATAGCCAACTTCACAACGTCCTGTTTTGATGACTTACGAAGAGTTTGAACATTGGCCATGGTTGTTGGAATTGTCCCCATCAACCCTGGATTTGCGTCAACCCAGCTTTCAACTACAGGTGCAAGCAACCAGCAGTGTGAGATTGTGTGCCTCGTGAAGTTATTGGAACTTCATGTTTGAGTTCTGCTTACTGATAGATTGCATCGGCTCCATGAAAGACAAATCACCATCGATGGATGCACTTTGAGCATAGAAATACTCTACAATGGAAAAGCACCATAAGATGGGAATGCAGGCTGTGGTTCTACAGGAGTGTTGGTGTTGTGTGACTTACTGAGGTTTGGTAGATAGCCAATTTCAACAGGGATGGAACTGTTGTAGGCATTTCCACTCAACACAAGGTATACTGCAGACAAGTCAGCTACAGTCAGCAGTGCACAAACACATCTGTCATCAGAAGATCTTACCAAGGTTTTGAAGGGGTGAAAAGGTGGAGCCAAGAAGAGGTCCAGAGTACAGAGAGTAGGAACAGTCATATTCTTCTAGCTTGGTTAGCTGAGAAATCTGAGATGGGATTCCATTCTTATACTCAAAGTTTGTCTGTCCATAGAAGAGTTGTCTCAGGTTTGTAAGCTGTCCCAACCATGCATTGCCCTCATCACCACTGTTATAGACAGAGTTGCTGAATAGGTCAATGTATGTGAGGGATGATGCCATGATTGTGGTTTCTGGAGGGAATGTTCCTGTGATGCGATTGGAAGCCTGTCAATGTACAGCAAATGACAACATGATGAGTATAGTGAATAGAACACTGCACAGCTTTTTGTATGAGAAGACTTACCAACACCATCTTCTCAACCTCTGAGTTCGCATTACATGTGATCCCAAACCAAGAGCACTCATCAATATTGCTGATCCACCCAGTCGAATCAATCCACCCCCGAGGATCCGCAACAGTATAGATAGTTGCAACAGCATGGGTTGCATAGTAGATGCAAGCTAAAGAATATCTTTGCTGAATTCGAGTATCGGTTAGAGAAGCTGAAAAGGGGTCAGATTCAAGCCATGTGATGGCTTTTGCCTGGTAGGTCTCAGGGTTTTCCCACTCTGCACCTCCTTGAAGTGCAACAGGTTGAACAATACCTCTAATGCCACTAAGTGACGCAGGAACAAGACTTGTGGGTGGCTCAGTTGGAGGATTGGTGGGTGCAATGGTAGGAGGATTGGTGATTGCCATGGTAGGAGGTGCAGTTGGGAGTGGTGTTGGGTCAGGTGTTGGATCTGGCACAGGAGCAGGAGTTGGTTGTGTTGTGGGCATTTGTGTTGGGCCAGGGCTTGGAGGTGGTGTTGGAGGTGGTGTTGGAGGAGGTGTTGGATCCTGTGTTGGAGGAGGTGTTGGATCCTGTGTTGGGCCAGGACTGGGGGGAGGCGTTTGTAGTGGGATGGACTCTAGTATCGGCTCCGGTGTGAGTGCTGATGTGGGATCTGGACCACGGATAAATGTAGGATAAAGAGATGGTTCTGGAGTTTTCAATGTTGTTGGTCCAGGTGTTGGTCCAGCCAAACCCACAGAATAAACACTGACTGTCCATGTACCACCACAGGTTTCACCTGGCTCACTCGAGCATTCTATATCACACTCAGACTCTGGGGCTTGGCTGTACCCCCAATAGTAGTTTCCACAAAAGCACTCACTACCAAACGAAAGACCAGCAAAAGGATATCCTCGATCATCACACGCAACCACACAAGTAGAAACACCATAGCCATCGCCAATTTTTGCTTGCATGGCTTGAGGGTCATCCTGATCATTCCAGCATCCCAAGTAGGTTCTTGCAAGAAGAGCTGATGGTTCTACTGTTGGATTGGATATTGGTGCAGTAGTTGGAGTATCCGTAGGGGATTTTGTTGTTGGTGCTGAGGTTGGGGGAGGTGTAGGATCAGGCACAGGTGCCGTAGTTGGACTCTTCGTGGGTCCGGGGGTAGGAGTACCCGTTGGGTGCCCAGTTGGAGGTGACGACGTTGGTTCTGGAGTGGGCTCTTCTGTGGGAGCTGGGGATGTTGGCTTGGGTGTTGGGCTTGATGTAGGTTGTGGTGATGTAGGTTGTGGTGTAGGGGCAGCTGTTGGATCAGGAACAGATGATGCAGCCTCCAGCATGAGGGTAGAAGTGGGAGCTACACAGTCACTATCCCAGTCAATGGGCTCTCGGCACAAGCATAACGTGCGGGCACAACACTCAGTTGCCAAGGGACAGTCTTCTGCTTTGAAACACGGCGTAAAATCCGAGAAGACAGGATTATTGTGGTGCGAGGAACCATCGGCACAAGAATCTCCAGCAGTGTGCTGGACATTGGCAGGGGAAGCTTCCAGCGTCAGGGTAGATACTGGAGCAGCAGTGCTGGGAGCAACACAGTCGCCTTCTGGATCAACGGGCAGACGACAGAAGCAGAAAGTGTGGATACAACATTCATCCATGGGGCAGTCTTCGCTCTTGAAGCATGGCGTGAAATCAGAGAAGGCAGGATTGTCATGATGAGCGGAGCCATTGACACAAGAATACACTGGGGGACCCGTTGGTGACTCAGTAAGAGGTATAGTTGGAATCGGGGTTGGCAGTGGCGTTGGCAGCGGGGTAGGTTGTGGCGTTGTGATGGTGTTGGCGGTGGAGTTGGATCAGGCACTGGGGCTGCAGTAGGAGGTGACGTTGGTGGTGGAGTCGGATCTGGCACTGGGGCGACGGAAGGAGGTGGTGTTGGTGGTGGTGCGGGATCTGGAACTGGGGCCACAGTGGGAGGTGGGGTTGATGTTGTGGTAGGTTGTGGCGTTGGTGATGGGGTTTGCGGGGGAGTTGGATCAGGCATTGGAGCAACAGTAGGAGGGAGCGTTGATGTTATTGTTGGATCAGGCACTGGGGCAGCAGTGGGAGGAGGTGTTGGATCCGGAACTGGTGCTTCTGACGGAGATTCGGTCTCGGGAACCGGAGAGTCTTCGCCGTATGCGGCCTCCGTTATTGCGGGGACAGAAGTGTTTTCTCCTACAAGAGCCTCGGTATCACAGTTGAAAAAAAGGAGGCCTCGTCTTGTCATGCCAACATTTTGGTCGGCTAATTCCTCTTGGGTTCGGCGGCCGCCAAAGCAAAAGGCCTGTGCTGTGGCGGCAAAGAGAGCCAACAAGAGGTTCGTCTTCATCTTGCTTTCTCAAGCCAAACTAAGATTTGTAGTGGAAGGAAAGCGGATTTTCAAATGAGTGTGTATCACCTTCCTGCAAGCATGCTTCCGTGTGCCTTGAGCTTTTTATTAGTTGGCCGCCATGGACGACGACAACAATGGCAAGCTCTCAAGCGAGACACTGCCTCAAAAAGAAAGGAAATCAGCGATTTCCACACGGGACGCAAGCCATCTTTTCCCGATTCGTGTGGAAACAGCATTTTTGGGTTCTACTAAGGTTAGAGCTTTTAGTCCTTTTTCGGCCGTACGGTACCAGTAGCAGCTCGTACGGAATGATTTGAACAATTCTTTCCCCTTCGCATATTCTTTTGCCTTCTAGAAGCTTCTGGAGTGTCAACGCAAGGTGCTACCAGGTACCGGTATCGGTTCCCCCAGGTTTTAGATCGAGGGGTGTGCATACATACCACACGAGTAGTAGCGCTAGCTAGCAGAATCGTCTGCACCCAGCTCACTATTGCAACAGAGGAGCCTGTCTCTATCTCAAAGGGGGTTTAGAGTAGGGGGGTTATCTACTTAGGCCTTTCCTGGCGCAGCTTCGGCTTATTGTTTAGAACAGAGCCAGTTGTTTGCTCTTGCTACATTCTTCTATGCATATGAGGGCGAAAAGTGGGAACCTCTCATAAGGGAGGATGGATGGATGACACGGTAGATGAGTGCTTTTGGTTCTCCAATGGATTTGGATTCTTCTATGAAGGAATATACTTGGAAATGGATTATGCTCCACAGTTTTCATGCAACAGCCATGGCCAATTTACATCTCTTTGGTTGTCAGGCCTCCAGCTTTCTGGTTTGACAACTTCTATTCCACCGGAGATCACCATGTTGACTTCTTTGTCCCACCTTCAGTTGGTATTCAATGATATTGCAACATCAACTTCATCTCTGATTCCATCAGAATTGTATGAGATGACTGCATTGACTGGGTTGTTCTTTTACATTGAACAATTGATGGACCAACTCGCCAATGTGAGATTGGACATCTCACTGCTTTGAATCAGTTGGCTTTGTTTGGAAATCAGTTATCAGGCCAGATTCCTTCAGAACTTGGACAGCTTACTGGCTTACATGGGTCGGCATTATGGGGAAACCAGTTCACTGGGCTAATTCCTTCTGAACTTGCAAGCCTCACTAACATGTCTATCTTGAAGTCGTCTCTAAATCAGTTCACGGGACCCCTTCCATCAGAGCTCGGAAGACTCATTTGCCTTGGGATCGGCTCATTAAGAATCAAATATCTGAGTAGATTCACCTCTGAGTGGACAGCTGATTGGTATGTGGCATTCTGCATGTTTGGATGGAAATCGGTTGACTGGACCTGTGCCATCAGGCTTGGGCCTTTTGACAGATTAGAAGTTTTGAATCTAACTGGCAACCTTGGCTTGTCTGGCACAATCCAAGAGCTATGCTTCTTGAGAATGGTGTCTTGTACATATGGGCCAGAGTGGTACCCTCAGCCCTGTTATCTTGGGTTTGACTGTACCTCTATTTTTTGTGGCTGGATTGCCCCTGTTCCAATTCTTCATAGGAACTG
>CAICTM010000479.1:0-64399 GCA_903772945.1 Seminavis robusta | reverse complement strand
CTTGAACAAGGAACGGACAGATCATCGCTGGGAGTTCGTGAGATGAGACCTACCTCGAAGCCAGCATCCTACACAACTCGTTGCCACTGGATCCCTACTTCCCCCGATCTTGCACATCTGTCCAGCCAGACTTGGAAGCGGCGAGTCCTAGACCTGACCCTCTTCATCAAGCGGTAGACAGTGGTAGTTGGTAGTAGTTTCACAGCAGGCATTCCTGCTAGTCCACTACCATCCAACACCGACAACATTTGGAGGATTTCCTTGCCACTTTTGAGCCTTGGGAAACAGCTCTCTATGACGAGCTTGAATGGATGGTGGACGACCTACTCAGTCTGCAGATTGTCACAGCCATGCCCTTCTGGGTGGCCAGCGATGGGGCTGCCGACATTGAAGCAGGTAAGGCGAGTTTTGCATTGGGTCCTGGCAGACAACCAAGCGCAAATTGTGCTTCGAGTGCTCTGGTCCAGTTTTGGTATGGTTCCGACTTCATACAGGGCCGAGGCGCTATGGCATTCTATCCCCTACTTGCCTTCCTACGACGATTGCTGGAGTTTACGATCAGACCACCATGAAGAATTATGTTACACTTATGCGACAATGAGCTTGTGACGACTAAGTTGCGCTAGTGTCTCGAGTACGAGGGCTTGTACCCCAATGATTCGTTGCACTACGACTGGGACGTCTTGCAAGCAGATGAGGATTCGTTCCGGGCTTGCAGTCCCCAGTGCCCAAGATGGAGCACATCAAATCGCCACAGGACAAGCACAAGGCCATCGAAACACTACCCCTAAGAAGCACAACTGAATTGCAGAGTGACAAACTGGCAGGCAGTTACTGAACAGACACATGCAAACAGGAACACTCCAAGGTACTCCGATTTCCGCAAAACTGGCCCAGCTCACCTTCCCAAAAGAACATGCACAACAAGCTTCCCAGAACACAGCGGCATCTCAGGAACGACCAGCCCCTGGTTCGACCACATTGTCAAACTGAATCCCGACTGGGACGAGGGACACCCCTGCACTGGTTTGATTGGACAGCCAATGGTCGAGCTGTCAACCGTCACGAGATCCACAAAACGACAATTGTGAAGTTTCTATTTCAATTGTGCCAGTTGGGAAACGGGTCCACCGGGATGACCCAAGTATGATCACCACTGTCCCCGTTGTGGCGGTGATCACGAAACTGAAACCCCTGTTTATCGATGCCCGCATGTTGACGTGGACTTTGTGGCGAGAGGACCATGCAACGAGGATAAGCACAAAGGTTGCGCAAGATTCCACAGCCTCTTCCCCCTGGAAATTGTCTGGATGGACTACAATACCACTTGAATATCGATTCCTCCACCCTGCACTACCCTGACAGGTATAGGACCTCGTTGACACTCAAATCTCATTGGTTGGGACAA
Organism: Seminavis robusta; assembly: GCA_903772945.1. Taxonomy (NCBI): domain Eukaryota; phylum Bacillariophyta; class Bacillariophyceae; order Naviculales; family Naviculaceae; genus Seminavis; species Seminavis robusta. The sequence goes on along the minus strand of CAICTM010000479.1, from coordinate 62,991 downwards.
ATTCCTGAGAGGACGTTTGACCACGCACTGGGCTAAGCATCAAGATGCATATCTGCATCGGGTCGGCTCCCAAGAGACAACCAAGACAGGGCAACTCTTGGTCACCAACCTAGCCTCAATGCTCATCCAGCAGTGGTGGAACCTGTGGGAGATCGAAATTGCCTCCTGGCACAAAGACCGGGACTAGAAGAAGAAGACGAACAGCTTCAGCGGGGGTGGAACTCATTTACGAGAAAGCGGATCTTATCCCAGTGGAGCTGGTGGACTTTATCTTCAAGCGACCACTTGACGAGCAAATGGCAAAGGCCCAGGCGACATCAAAGCGTGGCTTGCCAATTGGCTGCCCGTCGTCGACAAGGCACTCAGGGACGAGCATGCACGCACAATGCAGAACAATGACACAGGGTAACTCCGCACAGAAGGGTCCTACCGTAGAAATAGATGGCAATCCAGCCAAGGGTAGATAGTTAGCTGCAAAGCACCCTCCGGAGTTTTTAAACTTCTCCGGTGGGGGCTTGCACTAGGCCGGTTCCTATGTGGGCGTCTTTGTACGTCTGAGGTACTCCGGTTCAATATGGCTCCGTTCAGCGGGTGGTCTATTGAGGTGCAGCCTAAATAATAAAACTTCGTTATCCATTAGTCTTGGCCTCCTGCTAGATCGGCAACGTTGTAGCTGTTTCAGCTTTGAGGCTCTCTAACTCCTGGGGAACATTGTTTCTCAATATGACTTATATGCATTGGTTTGTAGAGCTCGATTTCCTCTTTCTATAGCCGTTTTGGCGACCTCAATTAACCTAACCTGAAAGAAGTTACGATCATATACTTATACGCACCTCGAGTGCTACATTGTTGCTGTTGTAGCTACAGTGATAGTGTACCGGAAGCAAGGGGAAAGGAGCACAGGATCGATTCCTGAATAATACTCGATCGGCTATGCTGTTGCCGTTACAACGTCGACAGTTAAATAAATGTACGTGCGACGATATCGCAACGTAGACTTAAGTACCGGCTGCTGCTGTCGACGTTGTAGTACCGGCACATTTAAGCGGCAACGTTGTTGCTGGTGCGGGGGGCCAAGACTAAACGATAGCATAGTGAGACTTGGGTTGTGACTCCCACTGTGCTCTAGATATTAGAGGGTTTTCATCATCGCGCCGCCTGCTCCATCGCTGGCAAAATGCCATACAGAAAGCGTGGCGACGAATGGGTGTACCCATCGATTGCTGGTGGTGCGCTCAAGACGGCGGAAGAACTGTATCCCCCGTTGAGGAATACATTCGCCGTCATCAGAACACAATTGCTCAGTACCTTAGCAACCAATCTACGAGCTTTGCCAAGAAGCCACTCCCGTTCCAACGGACGAACAGCATGAGTCGCCCCCACCAATATCACACAGCTACCGCTGATGGACACAACCGTCCATGATCCAACCACCCCCGAACCTCACGTGTTATGACGACAACGATGATAGTGCGAACGAATTTGGCTCATCAGGATTATGTCCCCGCCCGACTCCCCATCCAGCTTGCGGGCAGCTTGAGCTTCACAGCTGGCCCCTCAAACAAGTCCACGACCCTTTCAGTCGATCAGCGATGAGCTTCAAGACGAAGCCATCTATATTCCTACGACTCCTCTTTGTGCAGGACGCTTTCCAAGCCTCTCTCATTGACGCACATCGACAGCTTCGTCGTGTTCAAGTCCTTTTTCATGGTGACCCAGCTCTGCTAAACATGGGTGACCTCGATCCAGCCGTTCAGAGCAGCTACAGCTCTACTCCAATATTCAAACCTGGTCCCGCCGAGAGTCCCGGGTCAAGACGTCTTTGCACTTGACAAACTTTTCCTCAGAGTAAATGTCAATCGAAGCATTTCAAGCCTACGATTCTCTGCAGGAGCCACCAACACACGGTTTCTCCAAGCTACCCTTCGATACCTCGCCGATGAGCACCAACGAGTGCACAATCATGCCCTCCCCGTCCGAGATTGGTCCCTTTGTGAATTCATCTACCCCTGCAAACTACACAACTGTTGACTGCGGCCGTCTTCACTTGTGCTTTCATTGATTGACTGCCTGCCTCCTGCGCAACGACACTCCAACCTTTTCTCAAGAGGCCAGTACCGCAATGGAGAGGATATTATTAGTAGGGGAGCTCTGCTTGTATCTCGTGTTACCCGGACCCCTCACAGCACCGGTGGAGATTATAACAAACAAACAAACTTATTTCACCTACTAAGCGTTTGAACCTCTCTTCCTTCTAGGGTGAGAATTGCTGTGACTGTTCGCTTAGTAGTGGTGTGCTTCGTAGCTACAACATGTACAGCGGGTCATGCTGCCGCTTTCCTTTGGCGCGTAACGTGCGGCCGAACGGGAGAGGCCGTTCAAGTTGAATGAATACGGTGCCATGACCAGTAAATCAGCAGTGCCCGTCTGAAGATAGAAGTAGACGACAGCAAATAGGCAAGCTTCTCTCTGGAGAGAGAGAGGATGGCCATGGTGCTTGTCGGCTGAAAAAGCGCTGCTGCGGAATTGGATCGAGGTGAAACTCGCCATCGATACCAGTATGGAGCTACAGTATTTGAAGCAGGCTGCTGGTACGAACACAGATTTTCAGAGTGCTTATGTCATACGATTCTATCAAAAAGTGACTGAACTAGTAAGTTTACTCACAAGCTGCTGAATCGTTAAAACACACAGGCTTTTCTGTATCAGAAGACGATTAGAAATGAGATTGATATACAGGCTGCTTCTTATCTCCACGATACAAGCTCATTTTGGGTCTACTCGGCTGACAGCAGCACAATGACTGCTCGCTCATAAAAGATCTGCCTGCTTGTGCATGGTGACGAGGACTTAACCATTAATCGGTGAAAGGACAACATGAGTGATGATGAGTGATACAAGCTCGACACACACTCTTCACTCGACCGTGTTGCTTTTAATAAATAGAAGCTCCGGCCTAACTAGCTTCAGAGGAATAATCCAAGGAAAGATCTCAGAACGGCGATCAATGTGCTTTCAGATTCTTTGAACGTGTTTGTTGCTGTCTCTCTTACTTATTACCAATGCATTTGTTCCTCAACACATCTGCGAATATTTGGGCTCAGCCATGGGCTGGAAACGTTGCTTGGCGCCATCAACCAACTGGGATGCTTTGAGCGAGTATGGAGTTCTTCTTACCGGTGGCTAGCTTGCACAACTTGTAGACAAGATCTACTCTTCTGACAATGGATGATGTATTGCTTGTTGGTCCAAATCTTAACTTAGAGATTGTTACTCTCTCTCGTGCTTCTTTTCAGGCCACATGTGCAGTCTCTCACTAATGAAAATGTTTTCTGGAAGCAAAGTAGGAAGACAGGTGTTTCAGTGGCTAGTTTGTACATGTATGACCCAAGAAGTTCCACTTTCGCTACAATGATGTTGCTGGCAAGAATAGGCAATTATAAGGAAGTGTCTTGAAAAGGCCACGAGCCTAAATGCCAAAGAGATGCTCCTACTAGCCAGTCGATGGCGTCTATACCATCCAAAATGAAAGCTCCTGCTGGACGAAATTTTTGAGGCTATTGCCTGGTGCTCACAATGTGGCCCACAAGATCGTATCAATGATAGAATGCGTCCTCTCGAAGCAGTAATGAAACATTTTGCACATCCAAGTCGACCAGCTGAATCTAGCTGGCACACAGCTATGGTAGCTGATTTCGCAAGAATATTTGTCAACGAGAATCTTTCGTTTTGAAACTGGAATTCTTGGGAAGGTCTGAAAATGCAAAACTGTCGCGACGACAAACAGTTCCAAGTCTGCTTTGCGTTTACTAAGAGCGACTACTTTGGGAGTTGCATTAAACCCCAAACCTCGAAAGAACCTTAAACCATTGAAAGCATGCATCAGGTTGAACCATTCCCAAATGCATAAAGAAAGGAAAAGCAGTAGTCAGAAATAAATTGACTGTTAATTCGATGGACTCATTGCGACTGACACAGCATGAAGGGATCACAATTTCGGCTTTATTCCCTAAGATGAGCCTCGACGTCCGAAATCGTATTCCCGTAGATGACCTCGACGTCCGAAATCAGTTTCTTTGCTGGTAGCTTCTCTGATGATTGCCCTTTCTGCTTGTTGCCCTCAACTACTTGCTAGCAAGCTTATTGGTTGTCATTTCTGTTTGTTTAGTCCTTTCTGAAAATAAATAAGAACATTTTGTGTGCTTTGGAAGCTGTTTGCTGCTTAGCGTTACGAAATGGTCGATAATACTAGAAAACGGCTTTCATTTCTTGTTCAAGTCTAAATTGGCACCAGAGGAAAGATACATAGCGGACTAATGCTTCGGAGAATGAACTTATCATTATTTCGATCATTCTATTAGAATATTGATCAAATGTCATTTTTGTGGGCAATAATGAGAGCAATAATGAAAGAAGTCGCAAACCTAGGGATTCCTAATATCTGGATAGACATCACAACACCAACCTTGGCCACGGGACAAAATACAGACCACAGAGGTGTCACAGCACCCGCCAACCGAGCTGGCAAAGCCACCTCTTCTGCCAACAAGATCCATGCTGGTTGAACCATTACCAGCACCAAACATGACCTCACTTTTCCAATAATGCTGGTTCATCCTTAGAAATAGCAAACTCGCTGAAACACATTCTCAACTTGCCAACTATGAGAATCAGATAAAACTGTTTGGGCCAATGCATGAGGTATTACTCATAATCTCTGGTAACTGATAAGCTATCTATGTTTGTGAACAGTTTACTCATGGTACTGTTTATGAACAGTTGGAATGAGATCTCGTTTCTTGCGTTTCTCAGGTGTTTCGCAGTTCCGGTCTACTGGAGTGCATCCTTCCAAAGCGATAGTGTTCTGCAGAAGCCGAAGTACAATATCCATAAACGGTGAGCAAAAACAAAAGATCATAATAGCAACGAGGGTTAAAAAAGGATCTATACACTCTATCTTTGCTGCAATATGCACCGACAAAGCTTGGATATTTTCAAAAAGGGTACCAAAGTATGCATGCTCTTGTTGACCAATTTGTCCGAATTTTTACATTTTACAATCATGCTAGCCTCAGGACAAACGGATAAAGGTAATTCAGGATATTTTATTTCTTCTCTAGACATACGTGGTCCCCACAGCAGAGTGGGACATGCTAAAAAGGCTTTTGTTGACAATTAGATGCCATCTTCTGAGCAGACTTGTACAAGCACAACTTCGAACCGAGCACGAATCACAGAGCTATATGCCCCTGTGTAGAAAATGGCTAAGAGCGCAGAGATGTCTCTCGCCAATTGGTGTGTTTGCGTTATAAGATCCAGTGGTCATTTCCTAGGATAGGAAAGCACGATGCCAACATTGTGGATAGTGATAAGGCTGTTCCAACATGAAGTCAAAGTGTCTGAGGTGGACTGCACGAGTGAGACTTGAGTCAAGAGGTTGAGAATAGATAATGAAAGGCAGAGGTAGACGAGTATTGGTAAACAAAACATCGAGCAAAAGCTAATCGAACTTGAGTCGAAACCTTTTGGGAGCAGAATCAGCAAAAAAGCGAGGGCTCTCCCTCATGGGACGGTACTGCAGTTGTGTTCAGTTTGGCGGGTTGGATGAGACAAATAACATTGCGTTCCTGTTGTCCTGAGCGACTTTGTTTCTTTGATGCTCTCGGCAACCTGGCCGTTGCCGTTTCTGGCATGGGGAATCATTGAGAGGAGCATGGCAGAGTTCCTCAGGACATCTGCCTGGCAGGTTAACTTTCTTTAATTGTAATGATTTCTACTACATCAAGGTTGCAGACAGTCGAAATATTTTTCTGTAGCTTTGTCCCTATGGTTAACTTGAATCCGGTTTTGGTACGGTGATATAACATACGATGCCAGACTAGAGCAAGCTAAGGTTGGCGTTACAACACTGCGATGACGAGGACAATGACAATGCTGACGAATGTTCTGAGTTTCGCGAAAGCAGGAGGATGGATCTGGTTGCGATGTATTGCGCGATGTGGTTCTGTGGTCAACGGATGTACTGATTGATGGATTTCTGAGTGGGGATGAAACCAACAGAAGCCCTGGAGGCGGCGAAGGAACAATGAGTATAGGATTGCCGGTCAAAATAATTGTTCGAACTTTGTTCGCATATAGATTCAAGAAGTTGCTCATCTCAGGGGAATTTCAGTATCAGACATCATCAGAGGGGATCTTTGTAATCTCACAACTAAGCATTATTGACAACCATTGAAAGGACGTGCGCGGAATAGATAAACTGGTTTATTTTGTCCTCAACTCTGCTGCCAAGAAGATCAGTGGTAAGATTTCTTAAAATTGCCGGTCATGTAAGGGAAGGAGTATGCTATCGCGCCGATCATTGAGTAAAGCAAGAATGAGGATGATAAAATGTTAAAGGAATTTGAAGTTTAATTGCCATCAACAAAAATTCTTCTGTATCAAAGGAAAGGACTAGCTGCAATAGAGGCAACGAAAAGAAACGTATGGTGTCAATATGGAGTTTTATGCAGCTCCAGCAAGAAAGTATGTTAAGGAATATAAGGATTATGTGTGTGTGACGGTCCATGGGATCCCAATCCCAGACAGACTCTGGAGAAGATGGACACTACGAAAGATTAAGACTACCTACATCTCACTAAAGTCCACGCTGTGGCTGAAGGCGGTTCCGTCTGCAGGGCTGGTGTGGATAACTTCTTGGTACGTGCCCTCAAAGATGGGCGAGTGGTGGTCGCAATGGGATGCAGGCAAGGTACTCTCAGTATCATCAACTGGTGGGTGGGTAATTGCAAACATCTCCAATGAGCTTTGGCATTTGCCGGTAATACAGCATGGTGGAAGTCCCCGACCGCCGACCGTGAATACAACTTTGCGGGCGCGGCATTCAGTCTCTGCTAGCTAGCATGTGTCGTGCTCATCCGGCTCGTTTTTCTAATGCGAACATATCCGCATCGCATCTTGGAATGGTATCAACAAGCGCTGACTCACTCGTGTTGCCGATGAGTGATAGGTCGGACGTTTCCCCAGGATGGTCGCCTTTCACAAGGGGTGACGATTCCTGTCGTAGCAACGTACACATATCTTGGTAGTTGTTCGGTACCTTCTCAACTCGATCGGGCAGTGTCCTCGAGTTTGAACTTGTGATTCTCGTCCAGAATCAACTTACGGCAATTTAGTTGGCCGATCTCCTTTGTCTAAATGTCGGGCTCTGCTCGTGATGGGAAGAATCCCATATAGAGTCTGTGAACCTTTCATGTCATTGAAAGAGGATTGCATTACTAGTTTTTCCTGCATTTTGCAGCATTAAGTAGCAAAACTGGTACTGTTGGTGTGACACTGCTCATTTGGATAAAGAGAAGGATGCGCCCTCCTCGCGCACTGTACGGACGGACTCAAGTCTTCCGGACTACGTTGACATGAGCGATGCGCCGATGTTCTACGTTCTTCCCGTCGAAAGCCGAGTCGGACTTCTGGATGAGAGATAAGGGAAGCTACTATGAGTACATCGCCGTGAACGTGGATGATGATGTTCTCATCGTCAGCAAAGAAGCTTCCGGGATTATCGTGACATTGGAAGGGGAGCCCAAGTTCAAGCACAAAGGATTTTTTGGTGCTCTCAGCTTCCACCTTGAGACTTCTTCCGTGATGAGAACGGCGTACAGAGCTATTTGAAGGGTGGTAGACGAGTAATCTCTATGTAATTCATGCGAAGGAGGTTGTTGACATAGGAACGGGTCGTCAAGTCAGTAGGCTTGCGCATCTTGCGACGCATGAAGCGCTTCTGTTTTTCAAGAGCCTTGAAAGGGCAGGCTGCTTCAATGACGACATTCATGCCAGTCGTAATGTCTGTGGTGTCCATTGCAGGTTCAACCACGCCATTCCACGCGGCACCGACAAGTGTGATGGAATTTTAGTTTTTAGATGAATCGCGCAAGCGATCTAAACTGAACGGGAAGACAGGACTTACTCAGAAGTGAATAGACTCTAGCATATAAAAGTAGTAGTTGTGACAAGGAAATAAAGTACCTAAAGGAGTTAGTGATAGGATTACATTCAAGAGGATTGGTGTGTTTCCAAAACCTATGCACCTCGCAAGTACATTGAAAAGGTACTCAACAACAATCAAAGGATCTTCAGATGCATGCCCAAGCAAGCTTCACGTGGACGCGAACCTCTATCATATATCTAATCAGTGAACGATCAATTACCGGAGTTCTACACTTAGCCAACAAGACAGACACCTATTGACTGGTTTAGCACTCCAGTCGATGGTTGAGACGGCCACCTTTGATTCCGAGTATGTTGCAGCTCGTACCGCTACCGAGCAGATCATATCGACCTTCGCAACACGTTGTTCCGGTACTTGCAAATCATTATAACTGTGTGCGAACTTAATGCACTAAAGTAGCTTGCAAATAAATAGTGTGAACCGTTGACCCTGCGGACATTCTCAGTAAATATTGGGACTACACATCGGTGTGGCCACTACTGAATGTCGTACTATTTTGGTCAGGAAATACCAAGGATTTCGGCAAGAAGCACTCAGGGTCGACAGTCGCCACTGAGGAGGGCGAAAGCGTTACAGTTCCACCCACGACTCAGAGACCAAACTGCTTGCGAGGCATGGATGTCACCGAGATTGGGGCAGGAGCTCCAACGTGGGTGGCAATTCCAGGTGCCACACTACTAAAGGCTGCGGATTAGCAACTCCACAATCCGTGAGAAGTGTGTGAAGTTTCTGCACTGTGGTCGCCGAGTATCGCTTGTGGGTGGCAACTCCCTTGCACCCAGAGAAGTGCAGCTGCCTTTGAGGGCCCAGGCCATGCAGACATCCTGCCCACCATGCTTGGGAACAGTGTACTGGTGGTCCTTGGTCATCTCGGTGATGGAGCGGAAACCGGCGTTCTGGAAACGCTTCATGAGATTTTCATCTCCGTGGACGTTGGTGACAGGGTGCGCCCCCGCTCGCTGTTGCTTTCCTCTGGCAGGCTTCTTGCTTGGCGGTTCAGGAGCGGGCTTGAAGAACGAGTACCAGTGTGCAGGGAGCTCGGTGAGAGAGAGGAGGACCGAGAAGACTATACGAGTCTAGTGAGTCCATCGAAGTTGGGGGGAGCAGCGCCCGGATTTAAGATGGCTCTGTTGACCCACAAGAAGTAATCTTATTGGACCTCAAACAGGATGCGACCGCACAAGTCCACAGCCACACTTCGGTTGTCAGCGTTGTAGGCTATGGATGGAGTGGAGGTACCGTAGGATCCCAGGGAGAGGGCCACATCGCGCACGGCGCGGGAGACAGGATGTTTTCCTCCGTGGAAGACGTTTATCATGATGGAGAAGCCATAGAGTTTTTTCGGCACAGCGAACGTCGGTGGGAAACTTGACATCGGTGGAAGTGATGGCGATGGCATCTTCCAAGGTGATGGAGGCTCCCTTCTCCACATATTCTGCTCGAGTGGTCAGGTCCTGGACGGTCTTCGCTTCAGCGTGGCCTTGGCATACAATGGAAAAAGGGGAGAGACCCTCGCTGAGGGTGGTCCCTTGCCCATTCACGAAGTGCTTCTGGAAGACTCGGTCCAGAATGTGTTCCAGTGACGAGAGGTTTGTTGGCGAGGTTGATGGGCAGAGCCGAGGCTTGAGTGCGTTCATCGAGTTGTGCTTGCAGGATCCCGTGTTCATTCCCCTTTGGAGACTTTATGAGCAGAGGGTGAATAACCGGAAGGTGCTCGTCATCGGCGACGTTGCAGAGGTTGTGGACATGAGTGGCCAGGGTGGCTCCAAACTTGTCCGTGAAGGTCTTATTGGAGTTGTTGTTCGACAGTAGCCTCGAGCGTGTGACGTAGGTCCGTGATCCCTGCATTGAAGGTCGCGTTCGTGAGACCGGAACCTACCACGCCAAGCGCGGCGAGGTAGGGGGGGCACCTGATTTGGGCTTCGCCGGGGAGAATGTACTATCCTTCGCGGCGGGCAGCAAGGAAGGTTTCAGACAAATAGGCCGGAAGAGGCATCACGCGACGAACACGGAAAACGTCCGTGTCTGGTACCCCTCTGCCGCCGGCATGGGGATCACTGTGGAGCACAGGGTTAGGGCGTGCGAGAATATAGTTCCGCCGTCAATGATTGTCATGTGACAAGTGACGTGACCAGTGCGTTCGAAGGCCAATATGGGAAGGACCACAGTGATCGCACTTCGAAGGTCGTTCCCTACCACGATAGCGTAGAGGTTGTCATAAGGCGAGGCTTGGCTCAGATTCACGAAATAAGCATAGAGAGAGTGGCCGATGTAGAGATTTTCCCCATCACCATTGAGGACGAAAGCAAAGGTGACAGGAGAACGGACACAGAGTTGGCTCATGGTGAGGGAGGCAATATATCACGATTTGCCGCGGAACCTCCTCCAACAGCTGTGAGGATGTCGGCATAATTTGGATTGTGCACTTCCCATGCCGATGCACGAGAGACGAGATCCGAGAAATTGGTGCTGGCCATGGTGAGAGTCAAAAGGATACGAAACCTGATGCCGTCGCAAGAGATTAATCTAATTTAGGTTCTTGCTTTCAGCGTCAGCTGAATGAAGAATTGTGAGCTGAGAGAGAGACAACATTCTTCTTGTGATAGGCAGTTCAATGGCTGGTCTTGGCTAGGTCGCTGGCTTTAGTGATTCATGATTGCCGCTTACGGTGCCCCCATGTTGACGTCGAACTGTGGAGAGGCACCATGCAGCGTGCCATCAGCACCAGGCTGCGCAAGGACAACACCGACCCATTTCTGCTAGAGATTGTGATTGACGGTGTTGGAGGAAACATACCTGACACCTCTTTACTATTGACTCGTGTATTAATCATCTAGTCCGGTTCGCATGTAAATTCATCATGCAAGGAACCAAGGGAGTTTTAGGTCTAAAGTGCTACGGGGGTCCTTATATCCAATTCAATCACAAGAATTGCTATGCACCACCAGAAAATCCTCACTTTTGCTTTTCAGCTTAATCCAAAACCAAATTACTCCCCAATAAGCTGCAGTATTACTAGCTAACACTGAAAAGCAAAAGGCCATCTCGAGCTACTACCGATCTCGAGATCGATATCAAGGTAAACATCAAGTCAAAGTGTATTGAGTCAAAGTGTATTGAGTTAACACCTGCAACAGAGAAGAGGTGCTAAGAATCAGCCTCTAGCCACACTATCAGAGCATCGAAAAGCCTCTAACAGGAAAAAGGTGCGCGGGAAGAAAATCCCATCTTCAGTCACAGGTACCACTACGTGAGATCAACTGTCAGTTTCGGCCGGAACTACAGCGATCCAAGCATACCAGGTGATCAAGGAGAACAAGCTACACGGATTGTCCGCTTGAAGCAAGGAAATCCGGCTCTTATCCAGCGAGTTGAAGTCGATTACGTCATCGCGCGAGATTTCGTGATTTTCATACGTCTCATCACATCGAGCAGAAGTCACGACAGGGATCAAGATAGATCCTGACACAGACGTCGCAAGCAAGAGGTCCAACATCAATCGATAGAGGACATCTAGCCGCATCTCTGAGTATCATGCAAGCTTCTAACTCCAAGAATTGAGTGAGATAGTTGATTCGAGTGATACAGTGCTACTGTGAAGAGAAACACAAAAATCACAAACCCAAGAGGGCATGAAGAAGAAGGATGACACTCTTGATGCCATCAAGAAATCCGGATTGGGTTTGATGAAGGCTGTCAAGGTCGCCAAAAAGAAGAAGGGCGGCAAGGACGAGCTGTAAATTTTTCCTTTTTGGGACATTTACAAATTGATTATAGACTGGGAATTGTGGTTCATATGGGAGGATGGTAGTTTGGTTTGGGTTTTGTGTAAGACATGACAACATGTTCAAGTATGCATGAATGACGTCGTATGCTGGGTCGAAGACCTTTGCAAATGACTGAGAATAGCAATCTTTGGAAACCTTTATGGCTGGTTCGCTTCATTTTCCACGCCTCTTGGGATCCTAATATATTGCGCCGCAACTTGTGTCATGTTTCATGTCGAGCCGCTCGAATTGGCTTCTCGGATTTCTGTTACGGGCTTCAGTTCCCTTAAATTTTATCAGTTTCCACAGTTATTTTATTAAGCTTGAAATCCATTCTGCTTAGATTTCTAGGTGCCGGTTCGTTGTAGATTGAGTTGAAGGACCTCCCATGGGGAGTGCCAGCGATCCTGGTCCGTCTTTCGTGCACGGCAAAAGCAAGAATATAGAAATCAAAACGATGCGTCGCAGTTTGTACAAGCGTTGAAGGGCTTTGCCGTGGGATCCCAATGAGGAGAGCCAGCGACCGCGGTCAGCACCGTAGAAGGTCCCCCGGTCAAAACTCCAGCAAAGCCTCAAGCACACGCAATTACAGTGCTGAAACAATACGCGAGCTATTTGTCTTCTTGCCTTTGTTCTGGACTGCCGCACTAGTCTAATCTTGGCGTTGCTACCACGCCAATAATACCAACACGAACCAGGACCTCGCCCGTTCCGCGTTCCGGGCTTAAAATAATTAGTCCCCGTCCTTGCGTCATCCCAAGTCAAGGTGGCAACATGAACGCGACCATCAAATTGGCGTAGCAGATGGATACTATGGTAACGTACAGGTAGATGTGCGAGATTTGATCGTAACGCGCTTAAGCATTACATCGTATGCCCGTTCACTCCAACCCCGATTGTACATTACGATACGGAAGACAAGGTACCCGGCGACCAACAGATACACAAAACCAAAACGTCCAACAAAATTATGACCCACACCCCGGTCGAGCAGGCTCATTCATTAGCTAAACATCGCAGCGGCATTTTGCGTTCTTCCTGTTTGTTTTGTGTTTAGCCTCGGCCGGTCCCACACATTCATTCATACCGTTCGTCGTTCGTTCGACTTTATCGTTTTACATGTGGCACCGAAATGTGTTTGGCAGTCGATACCTGAAGCGGGGACTCTTCTTCAATGGAAATACTGGTATCCGTCTTGCGACGCACCGACATCATGCAAGGCCCGGGAGGTTGCGGCGGCGGAGGCTTTGGCGCCATGACAAACACATCCTCACTACTATCCACAAACGGTTTTTTGATGCCGGAAATGTGATAAAATAATTCCCCAGTCTGTTGAATTGCTTGCCCTACTTCCACTGCTTCTTGTCGTGAATCGACCATTCCAGATTCCAGCATTTTATCAATAGCGAGCGCTCCCGTGAATGTATTATTGTTGTTGTCGTCGCTGTGTTTTCCCAGAAGGGGTTGCATAGCTTCTAGAAAACTGCTTGCCTGATCCCTAAATTCGGCGGATAGCAATTCCTCTTTGATGGATTCTGCAACTAATTTGGACGATTTTTTGCGGCATGGGAACTGTGGCACACTGTCCTTGCTGTTGGACCGGCCAAAGGGTGCTTCTGATGATTCTTGTCTGTTGTTGTGGTTGTTTGCTCTTATTGGTGTGGTTGCTGTTGGGTTCCAGAGTGGGAGCCGAGGGGCATTCACTGGAGAGCGTTTTGATGGATGTTTTCCGTCCTGGTTGTCGAGGAGACAAATCCGAGGACCTGGACGACCCAGGTGGTGGTGCCTGTTCTTGTTGCTCCTGTTGTTGTTCGTGTTGGGTTCCCAATTTTGCGACATGATGGCTGAGTTTGGATAGATCACTGGTGGACATGAGAGACGAAGACTGTCCCGCCGTGACACTGGTTTGTCGTTGTGGCAACATGGGTTGACTGTCTACCTGCTCTTCGTCATGGACAAAATTCAATTGGCGAATGTCCAAGGATCCCTCGGAGATTTCAAACTCTTCGGAAAGTTGCCATCAAACTCCGTCAACGTAATACTGCTGGCCACACTGGCCACACTGCCATAGATGCGTCTTCCCCGTCCCATAATATTGCTCCAAATGGAACTACTCTGACTACTGCGATTCGATTTCCGAGATGTGTCCAGTGCTCCTCCCGGTGGGGTCGTTGATCCAGCGGCTGCTGCTGCTGCTGTTGCCCCCTTGGAGTTGTTGGAACCGCCACTGTGGTGTCGATTCGGAATCCCTCCCCGTCGGATGCTGTGTCGAGAATCACGAAGAGATTTCAACGCCGAATCGCTGATCTGATAGTTCCCATCCTAAGACACCACTGTGGGCTTATTGTCTACCACCGCTCGGGCTGTTGATGTTTCCGGCATGGCTTTTGTCTGTCTACGGTATGGCACTGGTATTGGTATGGGTATTGGTATTGGTATTGGTATTGGTATTGGTACTGCACTTGAATGAGAGAATGGCAGGCAACTGAAGCTCTGGACTCTGGCCCCTCGTAGTACTAGTAGGTTCTGTCCTGCTTCCTTGATCCTTGATAAGAGCGATTGACGCTTTTGGAGGTGCTCTCTGTTCTCTGAGCAGGATTGATTGCGAAGAGTGCAGCTCAATGGTACACCCAAGCAACCGCGGCAAACGTAGTACTTGTAGCAGGTAACAGACAGCTCAATGCAAAGAAGACAAACAAGCTGATCATGAAGTTTAAAAGTTGGATTGAATGTTCTGTTGGCCGAAAAGACATAGCAGTCGTAGAGTCAGTACATCTTACGCTACACTCCTTGGGAAAACCGGCGTCCGAGAGACGGCATTGATAATTCTTCACGCTGTCACAGAACAACATCCGACCCATCTGCAATCACGGTTCAACGTGCAACACAAGCAACAGTAACAGGTGCCGGTGTACAAGCTGTTGAGCTCCTTGGGAGCCAGTGCTGGGTACGGTATCTGCATGCTTCTTTGATGTACACTGTAGTGTGGTCAAAGCCACGAACGTATAGGGGGCTGACAACCTTGTAGCGGTAGAAGCAGCCAACATCACAGTAAGACTGGAACTAGCCAGCCAGCTAGCTAGTTAGCTAGCCCACAATGACACCGCACTGCACGAATACTAAACATCATTTGCTCCCTTTCGTTCCAGCCAAGCGCCAAGTAATGTAGTCTCTGGCTAGAAACTGGAACATAGTGCCCCCCATTGTTAGCGTTCATTATGTTCCAATGGAATGAATACCCACCAATGCTCTGGTGGTATATGCACGTAGCTACACGAATTGGATTTATGGTTGCCATATTGGCTGTCAACATCACCTGCATGCTGCATGATCAGAACTTTGAAAGAAAACATGGCTAACTGCTACACTAGCTATCTGTATTCTTCTATTCTACTCATTCCAATCAAAGTCGCAGCAGTGCCTGGCAGGAGACAGTGCAGGAATTTGCTACATGTGGCGTACCCAACTACAGTAACTTTGCTCGTAATGGTCCTGCGCTCCAACCAGAGCCTTGCGAACTGTCGTATAATTGCACAGCCTTTGCCAGATCAGCAACAAAGCCAAACCTCCGTCCTTGCAAACATGAATGGTACGCTCTTCATCTTTTATCACACACTCCATTCATGCCATCATTCCACAATCTGTAGAAGTACAAGGTGATATTGGTAGACAACACAAAAACTCAAGCAAACATTCCATTCAAGTATTTTCAAGCCAGTCATGATGAAAAATGTATTGGGGTGGCAGCTACAGTATTCCATGTCACAAGCTCTTTGATTTTCCGACAAAACTGAAAAAGTCGTTGCTGTTGTTGCCAACCTAACTAACTAAAGTTTCCGCTGGACCTCTGTTTTCGTCTCAATACGGTAATGGTGATTTCCCTTGGCAGTTGTCGAATAATGCTGGCAAAGCCCTCGGGATCCACATTTTGACAAACGATTTCGTTGACTGATACAATGTTGTCCGCCTCTTTGAGTGCCGTTGTCTTGAATATGGATTTGCTCTTGAAGCTCTTGATGCAGAGATATCCCCACACCCAAACTGTCATGCCAAGATCTTCCAGTGTCATGTCTGGCGATGGTTTGATAACTGTAGCGTGTACGAGGATATCGTCGGATCCTTCTTCTCGATTCTTGGTTGCGACACAGAGGTATCCATCCTTTTCCAAACTCTCCTTCATTTTGGAAAGCGCACGTTCTGGTGTGAAGGAAGGTCCAATTTGACGACCATTAATGGACTTTAGGTAGTCGCCTTCGCGAATCCGAGACAGAGCAAAGATGGAATTTTCGTCAATAGAAGTAATGGGGATGCGACTATTGTTGCGAAGAAATCCTTTCTTGGTAGTCTTGGGAGGACCCAATGTGATTCCGAATCCCCAGTTGATGGAATCGATGGTTGCGTCTTCTTGGAGACGAAACGTGAACGATTTCATAAACGCCTCTTTGGCATTCATCATGACGCTACCAACTTCCGACGCCAAGTCGGCCGTGGTCGCCACGGACGCTGGTCCTCCATTTCGGCTGGACCGTGTATTACCTTGGATCAGAGAGAGATCAAAGAGAGGGCGACTGGAATTACCAGAATCAGGAAAAGCATCCTCTGATTCTTCTTCATGGTTCCTGTTGTTGATGTTAGTGCTTAGGTCAGCAGGCAAGCTCTCTTGGACCAGGGCCGCCATGGTGGGAAAAAGATTCGATTCGATTCCAAAAAATGAATGTTCCGGTGATACCTTGAAAATGCAGCCGGTGGACTGTCACTCGATTGATTCGATTCGATTCGACTTTACTCAACTTGAACCTCTCCACAGCAGCAACAACACGGCGGGGATAAACGATCGCAATATCTCTGCTCACAGTGCCTCCGAACTTGAATGGGACCTTTGTCAGCTCGGCTGTTGAAGAGATGAGCCGTCGGTGGGTGTCGTTGATTGTGACGTCAATCTCAATCATATCAAAAGCAACAAAGCAACCAATGATTTCGTGACTCGATGGCTCCCAGATGAAGTCACGCGTGGGGGCTTTTGGTCAAGCCATGTCTTTCTCACTTTTATTTTCTCGTTTCAACCAAAAAACAAAGTGGGCGCAGCAAAACAAGGTTGAGAGATGCTCTCTGAAAGGGCTGGTGCTAGCCCTGTTGACATGCACAATTGTCTCCATCAAGCACAACCTGGTACGAAACTGTTAGAATGTTGGAAGCCGAGCTGTGGTTTTGCGTGTCGTCTGGAAAACCAAAACAATGCTTCCAACAAACCTTTTCACATGCACGTACGACCATTTCATGGTCAATGGCAAATATCACTCGTGATGGGCTTGAAAGCTAATCAAGATTATACTAGCTATTATTCCAAGAAGGCTCAGTTTATCTTTTGAATGTCTGCATACGTTATATGTTGTTCTCAGGACGAGCACAACCACTTTAGTTATTAGAGCCATTGACTGCACCAGATATGCTCATCGCAGTGGCTACGACACCAGAAATATCATTCGGGCGGTCAGGCACGATGACCATTTTGCTGTGCTTTGCAATCTCAGGAACTGCCTCAATGTAGAGCTCTGCCAAGCGTTGCGTTACTGCATCCTTCCCGCCGGGTACTTGCACGGCTTCGGCAATGGAACGAATCCCATCCGCTGCGGCTGAAAGGCGAAACGAGAGCAAAGATATCATGAGTTAGATGGCGGTATGATGATATAGTCAAATTTCCAAACAGCGCCCACTCTTGAGCATACCTTTGGCTGCCTGTTTTGTTTTTTCTGCTTCAGCCTCTGCCAGCATTTTTATTGTTTCTGCTTCAGCTTGGGCTCGCAATTTCGTTGCTGCGGCTTGGCCTTTGGCGCGATTGATCTCGGATTCTCGGTCTCCCTCGGATTGATTAATAAGCCGCTGGCGGTATCCTTCACTTTCCAAGACTTCCGCTCGACGCACTCGTTCCGCGTTCGATTGGCGTTCCATGGCCGCTTTGATGGAGGCGCCCACATTGATGTTGGCAATTTCGTACCGAAATATACGAATACCCCAGGGGGCACCGGCTTCATCAAGCGCCTTTGCAATGCCCATGTTTAGTTTTTCCCTTTCTTCAAATAGCTCATCCAGTTCAAGATTCCCAACTTCCTTTCTCATGGCACTTTGAGCCAAAATGGAAATCATGTATTCGGGATTCTCAATCCCGTAACTAGCCTTGTAAGGGTCTTCCACGCGAGTGTAGACGGCCCCATCCAAGGTGACGTGTACATTGTCTCGGGTGATGGCTTGTTGCGGATGAATATCAATGGTCGTCTCCTTCAGCGACCGTTTGTAGGCAATCTTTTCCACAACGGGAATGGCAAAGTTCAATCCTGGCTTTGCAACGCGTTGGAACTTCCCAAAACGTTCAATCATCCACTCTTCCGCTTGAGGTACCATCAAGACGACAGAATTAAAATTGGATCCGTCAGTTCCCACAGTGATGTGTCGACGAAAGACGCTCGGCGCAACAGCCGCGAACGCTCGAGGCGCAGTTCTCAGGGCTTGATAAGCAAAACGGGCAACTGTTACGCGGGATGTTGTGGATAGCATTGTTCTTTTGGAGTCAAGTTCAGTAGTTTTTTTTGAGTTGGTTTGTTGAGTTTGGTTTTTCTAACGGTGTTTTTGTGACAGAGCCGAGAGCGAGGAGTGGCTCGATCCGCCCGCCATTCTTGCTTGAGTCCTGCGTTTCACTCCCACCACGAAAGCTCAGAGCAACCGTCAAACGCTGGTAGGCGGCAAACAGTCAAACACTGGAAGGCGGCAAACAGTCATGACTATAGCTGAGCTGTTCCTCTGGGTGAAGTAATAGCCAGGATGGTCGCGCCATTGTGGATCCATGGACGCTAGAGACCATGGATCGCATGATCGCCATGATCGCATAGTCAGTGAAATCTGGGGCAAACACAATCCAGTTTGTTATCCTCAGAACTCAACACACGTGCTACACTATAGACAACCTGATTTCTCTGATCAAACGAAGAGAACGCTACGCCAAGGGTATTTACACCCCTCATCATGGAGGACCATATCCCTTGCCAATGGAATGCCGGCAGGCAACTTGTCCTGTCTTGTGGATCAATGGAGCAGGAGCCATTGGATTCTTTTGACGAGATTGGCATGGACATGCACTATCACCTTTTTGGCATGGAAGTTTCAGCGTGAGGGACAGACCCATCCCTGCAAAGCCTGCTGCTGCCTAGCTAGCTAAGCTAAGAATATCATATCGATTGTTCATTCAGACCTCCTGGCCCGCCGTGGCTACAACTAGCACCATCTGAAAAAGTCCAAGATGGATGAATTGAATTCCGAGCAATGCGGCCATGCTACCGGTAGCTGATGTCAAGCCATCGCGGAAGAAAAGATCATTGGCGTGCGGGGGCTGTCTTGTTAATGGAATGGATTGGTTTCAATTTACGGAAAGAGGGATGAGAGTGTTGTCAAGTCGGGTAACAAACACCGCCAGATCACCCAATTTGTGATGAATGAATGATTGATTGGATTCCTGATTCTTTTAAGGACACTATCGTATTAGTTCGCAGTAAAAACGTTCTGTATCGAAACCATGAACATTACATTGAATCTAGCTGTGATAGTGAAGCCACGAAGCCACGGTAGTGTAGCTAGTGAACGATAGCGGCTAGGTAGGGATCGGTATCAATGCTGTGTTCCACTGCATAAAAAAGAAAACCAACTGTTAGATATGACGTGACATCATACGGTAGACCATGCTGCTGACCACATTTATTTTGAACTTCACTGCACTTACCCTCATGAAGAAAGCTATCGTGAACATGAGCTTCCTTGACAATGTGGAATTCATTGACCGTTTTGTGCCATTCTCGCTGTGCCGCTTCGAAATTCTTCATGCCTCTTGGTTTAGTAGTTTCCACCTTATCTTGAGCCTCCAACTTCCACCTTGTCGCCGATGTCGTGAGAGTCGTCCTGTAGGCTTGGATGGCTTGCTGGTTTTTTTGTTCGTACTTGGCTTGAGCTTCCAACTTCCACTTGACGGCAGATTCTTCTAGAGTCTTCACGTAGGCTCGAGCGGATTGCTGGTCTTGTTCAATCTTGGCTTGAGCTTCCAACTTCCATTTGATGGTTGAATCAGCGAGAATCTCCGCATAAGTTTGAATGTCTTTTGCTTGTTGTTCCGCTCGCTCCTTGTCCCACTTCTTGGCTGACCTTATCAAAGCCTTCACATAGCGAGCACGTTCTTCTTCCTGACGCTTCGACTTCTCAGCCCTCCATTTCTCAGCTGAAGAATGCAGGGTTGTCACGTAATCCTCTACTGAGGAAGATCCAAGAGCCGTCAAAGAAGATTGACGCCCGGGCAACACAAACGAATGGCTGCAAGGAAGCAGCAGCAACAGCAAGCTAACGATCTTCATTGTACTACGGTAGTATTAATAGCTGCAAAAGAAGGAGTTGACTCAAGAACGAATTGTAGACTGAAGTTCAAAGGTCAACCTGCACTTTCTGTGTTGTGGTTACTTGGCTTCGCGTTCTCGTGAAATCTGTTCAAGGACATCGGCATCCAGCAGCTGTTGGTGATGGGTGTGTTCTTTCTTTGTTGAAGAAAACGCTAATGGTACGTCACAAAAAGTATCTTTTGAATCACGATCTTTCGTAATCGATTCACGATCTTCCTGAATCACAGCTGAATTAGTACCAGTACTAGATCATCAAAAACGTGAGACCAGCACAGTTATGGTACCGAGTTGGAATCTTTAGCACAGTCAAGAAGCGATTGTCCAGGGAAGAGGGAAGGCCTCAACGAGACTCGACTCTGTCTTTTGATCTGTGAAGATGACAGCGACTACTGTACCAGGTAGTGATTCGAAGTAACTGGCTGAACTATGATAGTAATGAAATTGGAAGCTTTGCTTTTTGTACTTCTGCGTCTATGTTTATGCAAGGTCGGCCGACTTGTTGGCGCGGACGATGCTTCTATACATGTAGTTGATCTTGTTCCTCGTAAAATTGTTCCTCGTAAGAGTGCTCTAGAATTGTATTACACTGAATGTCTAGCACGCTGAAGAAGCAATGCTGTTCATTCTCAGAGGGAAGGTAGGGGATTTGTCTTGGCTCGGCAGACCCACAGACGTATTGGTTACATCGCCTTCCAGTGCAAATCCACTTCCGCTTGAATGAGATGCTGATGAGTTGCGCAGCTTAGTCAAAGCCATTCGCATTGTTCTTCGTACTCTCATGGTGCCATTTGGTGGAATCGTACAACACCGTCTTCTTTCTGGCATTCTGGGGCTTGTATCCAGAGACATAGGCGCTGAGGGTAGCAATGCTGTGGGTCCCCGCGATGGGCGTCTTGGAGCGGCATCGTGAGCACTCGTGTCAGGAGCTGGGGAGCTTGCAAATCTACTTTGTGATTCGTTTTCTTGCCATTCCACAAGTGACTCTGGGAGTGATATTTCACTCACGAGACTACTCATAGAATCAGTTCTCGACAATCCAATGTGACAGACAATGATGCCCCTTGAAGAAGCTTCTCCAAGGTAATCACTTTGTTGGCTGGGGTCTGTTCCAGCAGTGTCGTCATTGCTTGAGCTGTCTACCGCCGAATCACTGATAAAGTACCTCAACTCGGGCTGAGCAAGAGATAGATCTTGTGCTTTGAATAGGTTTGATTGAGTGCTTGACATTCTTGTTGTTTGTTGTTTGTTGATTTTGTGACCTAAAAGGGAAGGCAAACTTTTGTGGGCTCGGACACTGACTGGCTTTTTGACTGTGAGTTTTGTTGTTGGATCAAAACATCAAAACCGATTTGTAGAAGGTTGCCAATGCAATATGCAATCTGCGATGTCAGAGGAGGATCCAAAGGAGATGGAACAAGGGAACAAGGCCGTTCGTCCAGCAGCTGATTCGGCTGTCTAGCTGCCTGAGGCCACCAGCACTTTTTTGGTTGGATAGTCTATATCTGTTGTGTTTTAATTGGCAGTTTTGGCTACCGATACTTTGCAAACCGAGAGGCGTACCAGTACGGGGTTGGGAGTAGCTACGGAAACGGTACGGTACGGAGTCCGGTAATCTAAGTCGCTACGTCGCTACAACGCTACAACTTGTAAGTCTCAAGAAGAGAAGCTCCAGGAAGCCCGGAACCGTACATCTAACATCCAGTGGCAAGTCTCTGAATAATAAAGGGAAGAAGAGAAGACCCAATAAATCACTTAGATTACATGATTCTTCATTGTCTTAACAAAATAGTCTTACTGAATCATTCGAAATAGGTTTTTCCGATGCTTTACCCCGACTCGGAATCAAGTCTCGTGTTGAAACTTTGTTGTGAGTGCAGCCGGGAGAGTGGAAGTGTCCAAATTCGGGATCACGGAGAATTTAAGTTGTAAGCTATTACCTTCACATTTAGATAACTCTAAGTTTGCTTCAGTAATGGGGGAATGGAATGGAATCGAATCCAATCCAATCCAATCTTAGCAGTATTATTAGTAACGTCTAGCTATTAATAGTATCACAAATCTTCCTACTGAACTTATATCTTAGCTCAGGATTCATCACCAGTGTAATTTAGTGTTTTATCACTCTGGATAGCTAGGACGAGGGTGATATGGGACAAGAAAAAGATCAAAGAAGTGAATGGCTTTGACGACCCCTATCATACTCTGCTTCCCGCCTTACTGAGCCATATCCTTTAGAAGGTGGAGAGAGCATCTTCTCTAACGATTTCTTAATATCAAGGGAATGGAGGCTTTTAGCGCAACAAGTACGAGCACTCCCAGTTCCAATCTGATTGTCTGTAAAACTTTTGTAGCTAAATTTGTGGACATTTTAGAGAGCTGCCAGAGGTGCTACCGGTAGACAAGTCCAGATGTGGCAAGCTAGCTAGCTAGAGTGAGTCTTTGCTTTGCTTGGCTTCTCTAGTCTATTCCTTTGGTGCTGGTTAGTTCTATCAAAGGCAGCAAAAATGAGATTGCTGGTGCTGGTTAGTTCGAAGGTTGGTGCAAATCGAATTCATTCGATACTGTTCGTGTGCGCGGTATCCTGGCTGGACAGATAGCAAATGTTTTTCTGACCGACTGCAACGCTAACTTACATGTACTTGATGGCCAAAGGAAGAAAGGGCGAAAGCAGTCGGACTCGACTCGGATTCTCTGGGTGTTCAGTTGGGAAAGAACAAGACCGAATGCATAAGTTATGCATACATACAATATTATAGGTAGTTTGAAGCTGAAACTCCCACCTGTACAACCAAAGAGCAAGTTTGAATCAGGAACCAGCGGGGGCGCGGTGGGAGAAAGCAAAGGGGAAGTGATAGCCGGTGTGAATTCAAAGACTCGGACATTCGGGAGGTTCCCACCACAGCAGGAAGCCAACCAAGACAGATTGGGTTGCCAAACAACCACATCCACTCCACTCGGAAGATTTGAATATTTTCCTCTCCCACACAGTCCGCGGCTTTGGTGTTTCAGCGTCTTCTTGGGCATTCCCGTACCGGTTTTTCCAAAGAATCCAAGAAACAACTATTTTGCAGAGCCGAGTCGAGTCGAGTCTACACGCTCCAATGAACTGGTGGGGTGGGGAGCTCTTTGGGTATCTACGGTATACATTCAGAGCTATCTATGGCTGAAATGACAAAACCTGCATCCGTCCTTCTTGCTTTTGAAAGGCCCCACACGTCCAATGTCTACGTTGCCTCGAGACAAGACTGTCGGTGGCCGAGTCCCTGTGGTTGCGCGACGTTGATGACGACCCCATCAAAGCACTGGCCAATGGTGGTGTGAGCGTGATGTATGTTGCCACGTAGTTCAGGGTTCAGCCATCGGAACATTCCTGGTTTACGCACAAAGGTGCTCACATGCCTGCAGAGTGTTGAGATTGGCAAATTGATTGTTTCAACCTTCTTTCCTATTCTTCTTCTTGGGCTTCTTGAGTGGTTGGGCTTCCTGGTCATCTTCTTCTTCATCAAAATAGTCTTGTTGCTCATCATAGTATTCATTGTCTTCCTCTTCTCCGTCATAATAATCGTCATCACCGTCTTCTTCATCGAACACATCTGTTTCTTCTTCATCGACGTAAAAGTCGCCACTCTCATCTGCAGCCTCGTTTGGATCGTAGTCATCTTCAGCATCGCCCCATCCATCCTCATCGTCGTACTCGTCCTCTTCGGAATCAGACATGACCAAAGACGACCCATCTTGGTCAAACAAATCAAACTCGGCACCAGAAGATGAATACTCACTTGCATGATCCATTCCCAAGGGTTCTGCGTCTTCTGGATAGTCCCCAGGGTGCCGTGGAAATCGAAAGTTTTTGTCGTAATACCACCGTCCATCATGCTCGTAGTACTCATCTGCTTCATCCAACACGATTTCTCGATGCCGAATCCAGGCAGCATCCGCCCAGTAGCAGCAGCATGTACAGCCAAGCAAACTCGCCCAGATTATCATTAGGACGAAAATCACTTGATCCAATTTGCTGTCATCCCATCGTTGTTGTTCTAGCGTGAGTGTTTCTTCTGTGTAGTTTCGGTCGGTGGGGGCTCGTACCGGGGCAATCGTCGGAGCCACATCATTGTTGTCTGCGTCGTCGTCGCCACCTGAAAGAACTTCTTTCCATGGATCGCCATCCGCGGCGGCATCTTCTTGGTCCTTGACATCACTCAAGAGACCCAGCCACTCGTCGACAAATTCACCTTTTGTCGGTGCTTGTGTGGGTCCGACGGGCACAACAACAGGTGCGGGTGTTGCCACCGGTGCGGGGGTGGCTGGTAACGGTGAAGCCGTTGTGTTGGAGTGATCAAAGACATTGGTTTCACCCGGTGATGTCGACGATGTCGTGGTGGCAGCGGAGGGCGCACCGGTAACGGGGCTGACCGATGTTGGGGCGGTGTAATCTCCAATAGGCTGACAAAAGTCCATTCCACCCGTTTGCAGATCCAGATTGGAACCGGGTACGCTAAAGGATAGAATATCGTTTAGGTACCCATCTTCCACGAGATTGTCGATTGATGCCCTCATTTGAGTACAGACCGTATCCGGACTCTCATCAGCCGTGGCCACAATTTGAAATCGTCCATGAGCCTTGTGGCAGTGAGAATATTCCCCGTCCCCACCTCCAGTCGACACACTAATGGGACAATCTTGGCTGGCAATCAAATGTGGTTGCACGGCTACCGTGTTGGGTATCAATGTGACTTCTAAACGTCGACGTCGATTGTTGTCTGTAGTTTCCTCCACCATCCACATTGTTAAACCATCGTGGTGATTCCTGTCTGCACTGCTAGTAGTGCCACTGCCTCCCCTTAGATGTTTTCCAAGCATCAGCAACCTTCGGTTACTGGGCCATTCTCGCAGGAGGGTCCCCGCAAAAACCTCTAGCACGGTTTGCAACTCAGCCGTATTGACTGAATGATCGGTGATAGAACCGGAGGTAGATGACACTATGAAGTAGATGCCAATAATCAGATGATGAGCTCCCTCTGGAATGATTATCGCGGAGGGTGCCGGTGTGGAAACGTTTGTTGGGGTCGCAGTAGGTGGTGTGTTGGAGGTAGCAGCAGTTGCATCAGGATTTGTGCCGTTATTATAGGTAGCAGTCGTAGAATTGGCATCGTCGGAAGCGGTATTGGATGACCCTGGAGTTAGAGAGGGTGATGCCGTCGCGTTGCTGATGGGGCCAACCGATGGAGCAAGAGTAGCATCCAGACCAATTTGCGCTGTTGGTTCCTGGGTCTCGTCGCTTTGTCTGGTCGTCTGATCACTTTCTGACTCTTCAGGTTCAGGCCTCGACACAGAGATGATATTCTGCAGCTGTCTGTGATGGTGTCGTGTGTACCGGTATGCTTGCTCCCCTCCCTTGGTACCAGCGTGGCTGTGTATCCGGATTAAAGCCTCTGGATACCCCTGTCTTGCTACTAGCGGCTGTGTATCGGTATACCTTTGGTGGGATATCGGAGCGGCTGATGAGGCTCGAAAGATTGCCGACAGGATCAGCAGCTGCATCCATGGCGAAGCGACACGACGGGGTCGTCTGCTGTACATGATTGATGCAACAGTACCAAGCCTAGCTAGCAAGTCCTGAAGAGATGCAACAAATGTCCCGAAATATTCTGTAGAGGCAAGTACGAGAGGTGGAGAGATAGCTTGCCGATTCCCTCGCACCGTTCCCTACTGGTTATTCGGGGCGAGTTCTGATGTAAACCTGTGTTGGGTACCGTGCCCCGACTGCTGCCATCCCTTTCTTCTGGCACTGTCGTTGAAGCTTTTGTCAGTCCAGTCAAAGCTTGAGCCAAGTCTTCTACTAAACACCAGAGACCTCGAGATCCGTGATGCTCGTCTTGGCTTGTGGCAGCCTACAGTCATGGCCCCCCCCGGAACGAGGCCGAAATTCCCCAGATCCGAGTGGCAGTGGCTTGCTCGATAATTATGCTAATTAGCTTATTTCGCGGAAATTTGGGCCTGCAGGCGACATTTTGTTAAGTCTACAGGGTGTTCTGTCGCACGAATTAACCCCCTCTCGGATTTCAAGTAGCAAGGCTGTATTTATACTCAAGTGTGCAGCAGTGCTTGATCTGGTTACCCCAAATGAACATAGAGTAGACTAGCTGGCCATCTCAGGGTTGCTGATGACGGGAGCAACCCTCTTCAAGAGCTCTCACCTACTAGCTATTTATGGTATCTACTTTCATGGAGTCGAAGCAGGCTATCCTTTTCATTTGTCGACTGAATGGGCCATTCAAGATCAGACGATGACATGTTCTGGCGGCCTATTCCGGAGTTGCGAAATAGTCGGGCCAATTTGAACGCCAAGAACCAACCAACAAAACCGACAGGGTACACAGTAACAGTAAATTAGCTCGTCAATAATAACACTAACTCGCTCTGCGCAGAGTTGAGATTGCCCTCGTTAAAGCCACCATTTTATGACATTGTGGATCCCGCAAAGCCAAGCCCTTTGGCCACTGTGTTGGTCCTCAATTTATCTCCCCTGATCCCACAGAACCTAGTCCCGAATGCTGCCTCTTCTTTGCCTAAGCCTGGCCCTTGCTGGCTTCCATAGGTAACTTCCCTACTCTAAAAAACCTCAAGAAAGTTGAAATATCCGTGGACCAACCTGTGTCTGGCAGGTTGCTGGAGTGAGTGTAATACTGGGTCGTGCGCGACTCATGTACGATTGCAACTCGGTGCGGAACACCGTTCCAAAAGGGGGACAACAAGCTCGCACCCATCACAAACCAAAAGATCTCTCCCGATCTATTCTTTGAAGATACCCTCTTGGTGATCGCCCATTATCTACCCATATCCCCCCCTTTATCTTTCTATCTCTTGTCTTTCGCTGTGTGAAGCTCTGATTTGTCATGTCTGCTGCTGCTACCATAGCGGAAGATGATGTTCTGGATTCTGTAGAATGTACCTATACTGCTACCGATGGCATCCATGTGTCAGAGTTTCTGGAAGCGGCGCTGTCATCATCAGGCGTGGATTTTCCAATGACTCCTCAAACTCTGTTGGCGTTGAGCGATGAACATCTGATTAAATATTGTCTGCTGATCATGTCTCTGTTGGGAAAACTTGGATCCAGCACAGCTGCCACCAGTCAACCAGATGGGGCAGCCAATTTTGAAGCTCTCTTGGATGCCTTTTGTCTCCGTATTTCCTCCAGCCGAGTACTGAAGCTTCGAGCTGGATTGCTTGCTCATGTGACGGACTTGGGAATGGCCGAGAGTTGGAAACCGGCCGTCACCTTTGATCCAGACTGCTACCAACATGCTCAGCAGCAGCTGCAACATCCACAGCAACAATTATTATTACCCAGGGCATCCGGTCTTCAGTCCGTACAATCCACAGACACGGTGGGTTCCAGTAGTTCCACTGTCGCACGAGGATTGTTGGATGATCCAGAACAACTGCAACGCTACGTGTCACGAAACTTCTTTCATCCTCGAAATGGAATCCATCTCAAAACAAAACGGCGCAATCTTCTTCAAGCATATCCAAACTCATTCTCCGAAAAACTGGCTGTACTGTTTCTAGTGCAGGATCTACATTGCGACCGGAAAACGGCGTCCGTCGTTGGACAGGCCATGCTCGATAGAGGCCTCATCAAGCGAGTATACGGGGGGAAACCCAGTATCACAAGCACCATCACCGGTAGTCTTCGTGCTTCCCAGAGCAATGGGGACAGCAAATTTGGACAAGGAGACTCCATTTTTGTCCGGGCCATGAACAAACAGTCATCTGTCAAGGCGTTGGCATCCCAAAACAAAGTCGATCTCACATTGGGACTAGATATCATTGATCTACAAAGCATCAGGTTCTGGAGGACTGGAATCTGGGAAAAGGCACCCTTCAAGGAAGGATCCCATTTCGATTCCGTCACTGTCGTTCATCCCATGGCCACATCATTGCCAGAAGAAGATCAACAACAACAAGATAATCAAAGGCAAATCAGTCACGATCATGGAGGTTGTCTCGTTCAAAGCATCAAAGTTACCAAAGTCTTCCAATCCATGGCGAAGCCAGCCTTCTTATCACTCGCAGCGTTCCAACCGGGTGAGCTCATCGACCCACCATCGCTCGTAGAGATTGGACCCAAAGTCATTGCCAAAGGAGGCGATAATCTGCTCAATGATGCCAGTGTCGAATTACTCTTTCGGATATTCACACATGTGTGGTGCATGGATGCCGAACGCTTTGCGGATGATGGCAGCGCGAAACCACCCTTTGCATTTGACTACGACGTTATACCCTGTGGTCATCGAGTTGGCTTGTTGGGCGTATTGCCGGGGTTGGAACCGCTCAACGATTTCGATTGGAAAGCATGGGCCACAAAGTACAACAACAATGCTGAAGTCTTGGACAACATGTGCCGATCGGCGGCAGGATGCAGCATTGCCACCTTTGTCCTGGGATGCGGAGATCGACATTGGGACAATATCCAAATTCAAAACGATACCACCATGCTTCATATTGATTTTGGAATGATCTTGGGCGAGAACCCGGCCTTTAAAACACCACGGTTCTCCATCAGCGCCGGGCAAGAAGCCGCCTTCAAGGAGGTTGGAATTTGGGAACGCTTTGTCAAACTCTGCGGGTTGGCGTTCCTGTCGCTCCGAGCACGGGCCCCTGAACTCATGCAGGTCACGGCGCTGCTACTCCAGCACGCCGGTAGGCCTCAGTCGAAGATTTTGAAGTACTTGGCGTCCATAGAATCCTTCAACATTTCCGAGGAAGACCAAGCCAAGGCAGAATCCATCGTGTGCAAGCAAGTCCGACAGAGCTCGACGCATTGGGAAACCATCGCTCGAAAGTTCACCCATGATCGAATAGATCCGCTCTTCTTCCGAGCAGTAGAACGAGCACCGGCAGGTCTGGTGGCGGCTGTGGAGAAAATGTACGACAAAAACTGAAGACGAAGAAACAGGAGGAAAGATTAGCTGCATAGACTGAAGTAACATCAATCAAAGTTTTCCAGTGAAAGTAGAGACGGTAGCTGTTTAGTACTCGAAGAAGGGACAGGGGAAATGAGCTGCAAGAAAACTGCCTGTGTTTCACCGCTTTCCACGGTTTTGTGCCATTGTACTCTCGGGCTCCAGTGGCCACCGCCAGAAGGAGAGGCAGCAACCCCTGAACAGAGACGATGTCCCCAGTAACCTGGCTAGAGCTGGGTGTTTGACGAACAGGCAGACATACTGTTAGTCCGGAGGACCTTCTAAGATTGTTGACAGTGGTGTAAGGACCTTGCGAGGTATGTGAGGTAGTTGAACCCGAGGCAGAGCATCTTTTTTGACTTGGCCTAAACCATCAGCAATGATGAATGAAGAAAGCCTTGCTTTTTGAAGGATAAGCACCCCAAGAAGGCTCCCTTCGACCATCACTTAGACTCACTGAATTCCGGTACTGGGAAGGAGAGAATCTGACAACCCATCCACTCTGGGGCCTCAAAAGACTACCCCAAGTACTATACCCTGCAGGGAAATCTTCTGGATGCAGCACCAATAACCAACTCAAAACGTGACCACATAGCTTGCCAGCCAGTTTCTATAGCTTGCCAGTTTCTATTGCTTATCGCCTTCAGTGGCACTATCTCCTCCGTCTCCTGGTTCCAGGCCCGCCTTTACCAGTTCTGCTTTTAGTTGCTTTTCTTTTTGCTTCATCATTTGCGATGCGAGTTTTAACCGTTCAAACAAGTCCACACTGTCCAAGGCTTGAATCCTGTAGGTTGCCAACATGTCTGGTACAATGTCTGTACAAAATCCAGCCCAGCTGATGGCTGTCAGCTCTTGGGGTGTCTTACCATAGGAGCTATCAGCAGATGCCAAGAAGTATCCTTGCGTGTCTGTCGCAAGGGCAGTGCGATATGCTGTTAGAAAGCGTTGTTGCCTGCTCATGTCTGTTACTTGGTCGTCTTCATCGTCATCATCATCGTCGTCTTCATCAATTTCTTCATAAAAGCGATCCTCCTACCAAGTACAAGCACAAGCACAAGCACAAGCAACAATGAGATAAGAGGATGAATGAATGAGCATGATCCGTTCCTAGCTTGCAATGATATGACGTTTGATCCAACACAACACGTGGCCAAGCTGCTCAAGTTTGACTCACAAGCACAGCCCGGTCCAGGCCACTCTCACTCTTGTCCCCTTTATCTTGTACTTGTTTCAATCGTTGCTCCATTTTGGAGAGATTATCTATGGAGTCTTCAATATTTTTGGCCAGTAGATTGGGTAGTTCTAGGTTGGGTGGCACCTTATCAGAAATCTCCATGCACACTGCTTGAATGTAGGGTTCCTGCTGTGTCACTTCCATTAGCTCGGCCCGCCCCACAACTCGGATGGTCACAAAAATGCCAAAGTTATCCATGCGATTGTAGGCTTCAATTTCACAGAGTGGCACCTTTTGCACGATGCCAGCTTGTGCCATGAGTCCCATGGCCACCACTCCACAATGATTGTCCATGGTATCTTGAAATAGCTTGATGAACCGATCTTCGTAGAGTCTCAACTGTTTGGTCTCCCCTTGCAGCAGAATTTGATCAAATGGAAAGGGTAGAATGTTGACCTGTCGAGGAGGAGCCCCCTGTTCAGTCCCTAACCGTCGATCGTTCCCTGTGCCAGGATAATCAAACATGAGGTCCCTCCACTCGCTGATGCTGCCTGTAACGGAGAGTCGAGATGGCGAATCTACCAAAGATCTGGATGGTGGGGCCAAAAAGGAAGATACCGCTTGAATTCCAAGACAGAACGCGAGTATCTGTAGGTTCTTCATTATCATCGCCACCATTGTAATCTCTGCTTGTATTTTCTGACGAACCGACCTTGTTTACTAGCCAGAGCCAGCTACCGTAGCTAGACGAAGTGCACGGGGTTCTGTTGATGTCGGCCATGGCCAGGTTCCGAAGCAAACGAATGACAGAATTCGGAGGTGCCGTGGAAAGAAGATTGGATGAATGACGAACGCCTTTCGGAAGCACAGCTCACCGCACCGCATCAATGATCAACCATAGGGTTAAGGGGATTAGATCCTGATCCCACGCGCCGCTTTGACTTGTCAACAGATACATGCATGTAGAGCTATGTGCGTAGTTGCTCCTCTAATAACTAGCTACAGCTAGCAAGCAAGTTGATATTGAGCTCGTCAGCTATTGGTGACGGTGGAATCGTAATGGCGCTAGCTAGTTGCGCGGTAATTTATGCTTCAGTTTCAGTTGCCTTGATCGACATTTATCATAGTTAGTTTTGCCCCACCCCCTGCACAATCAATTGAAAATCATTTCATTGTCTCACTAATTTTCCATGAGTTGGCATTGTTGTTGCTGCTGATGATCACCAATACTGTCTATGTCATCACCAGGGCTGTGGATTGTTGTGGCTTGGCTACTTTCGGATGATGAGGATGTATGCCACTCACGTAGACCACCTCTACTGGGACACTGCGAGAGACAGGGTGTGCTCCTAGCCAACTGTTCCGTGGCATCATCCGGCATTTTTCCAAAGGCAAATTGACATTCAAAAGTGTCATAATCCGGTGTCATGGTGAGCGGTAGTCCCATTTCGTGTATGAAAAAGTTTTGTGTGGGTATTTTGCAACTATTGACACAAATCGATGCGCATTGGGATTCCTCCAGGAATCGACATCGCTTGACCAAGAGTCCTTGATCTTTGCCAATCATCGTGTTGCCCTCACTGTCGTGTCCCAACTCGACGTCATTGATTTCACATTCGCCCATTAGCCTGGATACAATGGGATGGAATGGAAGATATGAAACGAGAAGAAATAATGAGCGAAAGTGCTTCAAGCTGCAATGCTTTCCAACTAGCTAGTCTGTAATCATGACGATGAGGCTACCGTACCATGTCCCAGCCATTTTTGTGGCCCAAGCATTCATGCGTGACGAAAACCCGGGAAATGGTTTGGAGAAAAGTTCGGCATACGAGGGTGGCATCCATGAGGGAAACAATTCGCCTAGGATAGGGAAGAAGCAAGGAAGGAAGGCTGAGAAGAGCGATAAAAAGGAGCAGCCACAACCAAACATCCTTACTAGCTAGTAGATAGTACTTACTGAGTGTCTTTTGTGCCCGCTGATGTATCTCGGTGCGATCGGAAAAGCGTGCATTCATGGCTTTGGCCAGATCCATGAGTGCTCCGTAGTCGGTTTTGTCCTTGTCACTATCCACTCCTACTTGCTCGGCAAGTTTTGTTCGAAACATGGAGAGAAAGATATCGTCCACAGCCTTGCCCATGGGACCATGAATGTTCTCGTAATCGGGCTTGCTATCGGCGTCAGGTCCAGACACAAAAAAGGGCTGCTGTTTGCTCTCGGATGATTGACACAGTTGGGTGCTACCGGTGTGGGATGGCAAAGGCGCGTGTTGCAGAAAGCCGGAACAACATGGCAGCACAAGAAGCAGTAATAGAAGTGACGATGAAGACAACATTCTCGTGTGAAATGATGCCGATATTATCTTCATGGTACACTGGCCCGAGCTTTGGTTCTTTTGGGGTAGACGGTGAGATGCGAGAGCCCAAAAAAATGTTCTTGGTTGTTGAAGCAAGGGACTTGGTTGAAGGCTGAGGTGTCGATCTTCCTCTAAAAATTCATTTCCACTCTGCTAGCTTTTTAAAAAGAAACGTCAACCTCGGAGCTGGTTTACAGCATCGTACCGGCACCATACATCGTACCGTACAGTCAGGTTGTAGCTTTTGTGTTTATCAGGGGTTTTAGAGTAGGGAGGCTATCTACCGACCCGGCACGGAAGACAGCGAGGGCCAGGCTTAGGCAAGAAGAGTGACAGTTGGAATTCAGGTTGTAGCTTCCTGTGTTCTGTGGTACGGACAAATAATGCAGTACGCTAGCTAGTATTGCTTACAAAAAGATGCACGCACCAACTCTACTCCTGCGCTACATACTAGTACATCGTAGCTCGAACTCAATGCTACCGGCACGTCGGGGATTCGATTCAACTGAAGCAAATAGTACTTGTAATTAAACCTACAGAACCCTTTGATTACCTCTGGCGGTGACAACACCCTCACCCAGCCACGAGGAGTGACACAAACCAGCCATGAGCGCCCTATCCCCTATCACGTACGGAGGCTGAGAGCAATACCTGTACCAAGGTGGCAACGTGGGCTGACTGTGTGCATCCATGTTGCTACCGTACCAGGAGCGGCCCCGTCGTAGCCTGCACGTACTGTTATTATCACCTTGGAGGTTGCTTGTCGTCTTGCTTGCCAGATAACTCCTTGCTGTTGAGCGAGGTTTGAAGGACTTTTTTGTTGTAACACGCTCGAAACGGATTCTCTTGGCCCTG
Organism: Seminavis robusta; assembly: GCA_903772945.1. NCBI lineage: Eukaryota > Bacillariophyta > Bacillariophyceae > Naviculales > Naviculaceae > Seminavis > Seminavis robusta. The sequence goes on along the minus strand of CAICTM010000479.1, from coordinate 29,432 downwards.
GATGATGTAGTGGCAAGAAATGAAGGCTCTTGGGACGCGGACTAGGTGACGCCATACTGTCGTGGTTCTGGAGGGAGGTCCTCAGGGCTTGCTGGAGGACATGATTGGCAGCTTTCCTAGCAGACCTAAACGGGCTGCCCTCTCATGAAAGAACCACTTCATTACCGTAGTTGTACCAGCACAATCCAATATTCTGTTAGTTATGAGATTCTAGTATACAAATAATGCAAGCAACCGTTGGCCCCATTCGCAACAGAGGAGGATGGCAATGACTTGATTCGATTCTCGCTGCATCTTTTTCTTTGGACCACATTCACTGTCTTGCCTCCTTGTATCCCAGCGTTACATCTTCATACAGTCATTGCACAAGGAACTTGCCACTGTTGTCTCTTTGTCGTTGTTCATCTTCTTCTACCTGTAACCTAGCTGCCTCATGCTTTCGATTTCGATAATCCTTGTCCATAAAGTAGATTGGATAGGGAGGCAAGGCTCCATCGATACCTCCCTTTACCCGCTGCTGCGAACCGAAGCGGTGTTTGTATGCTACATCAGTGAGGTTCTTGACACACCGGACCATCATTTTCAAGTCAAAGTGCAGCTCTTCCAGTGGGACTGTCATGGCATTGTCAATGGGATGTCCGTATGTCAGGTATTTGAAGCGCAGTGCTTGGAGGTCCACAAAGAAATTGTGCATATGAAATGCGGAATATGTCGTGTAGTTGGGTGGGGGGTTCTTGATGGGAAAGGAACGGCCACCACAACCCATTCGAATGTCACCAGCACTGTACAGTGGAAATCGATTGTCTGTGATATTGTCAAGATTAATGGGTCCGCCATTGCAACTTCCAAACCCTAGAGCTCGATGTGGGCCAGCTCTTCCCTGTTTCCACTCCCTGGGTGCAATGATATTTTTCTTCTCATCCCCAATATTTTCCACACATGCCCCAATGACCATGTCAGGATGATGCCACTTTCGACCTTTGACGAGACAGTCAGGCGATGTTTCAAATACACGAGTGAATCCCTGCATCTTGGCTTTTCTCTGGTCACAATGGTGTGTCTTATAGTCAAATTCCTCCACATCACAACTCTGAACAGCTCGAAGAAAGTCGCGGGTGAATGCTTCATCTACATCACCGAGATAGCCTGTGGGAAAATCCTGTTTTGAGTCTACGTGCACTTCACAATCGAACAATGGAGCAAACGTCTTGAATACTTACCTATATCTTCGGGACCCATGCCCAATTCTTTCCACCCTTTGAGAATTTCTTGCCTCTGCTGGTGCTCTCTGAACAAGTCCATCAAGCCAGGATCTTCATTGATGAATTGTCGCACTTGCAGCTTGGGGGTCCCGTATAAGCGTCTGAGTCGTTCCGTGTTTTCTGGATTCCAAAGAAATGGCCGGGGAATGAAGTGCTGCGTTCGATTGGATTCCACAAAGGAAACCCCCGCAAAGACCCCATAGGCTTCCGTGGCAACAATATCCAGAGTCTCCCAGCTCTCGGCGGCAATCAGGCTGCCATAGAATATTCTTCGTAGAGACGTGGAGTTGTTGTTGCCATTCTGCTTCTTTACTGAAAAGCCATATCTGTGGCAACGTTCTGCGAGGTCCTCTTGGTCAATCTTGTCTTGAATCTCACGGAAAAACGACATGGGTTTGTTGGACAGTATCCCACGCGTGATTCCCAGGAAGCTGCTGATTTTGTTTTGGTTGTTTGATTGTATTTCCAAGGCTCTCGCCCAGGCAGGTCGTTCTTCTTTGATCCTTGGTTGAAAAACTTCTGTGGATGCTTCCAATAAGATTTGTGAAACGGACGATGCCGTCCAGAACACGTATGTTGTGTGACCAGCCAGCAGTATCAGAGCCACACGAACCACAAAAATCTTGACTCTCGGACCACCACCGCTGTTATTAACAGTGGAAGATGGTTCTTCGGGTCCATCGTGGGATGGTTTTTGTTTGCGGTGTCTTCTGGGCATGATCGTTGGATTGAATGTTTCTACTGGTATGACAGAAGGGACGGGAGGTTGTTTGCTTTGGTCGTCCCCATGCTTGCCATCAGCATCAACCCCCAAATACACGCTTCAGCTATCGGCGAGCACTCTCAGGGGTACAGTAGGATATGGTCAGGTCATCGTCACAGTCATCCAAAACAAAAAATGAGGCACAAAGTACGGCATTATTATTTAAAATGGATTTTCACTAGCTAGACATATACTAGCTAGTTACATACTGAGCCGTGTTTTGCTATCACCGCCAAAGAATAAAGTTTTGTTCCAGTCTACCTAAAAAACAATGGGCTGCACCGCTACACCTACATGTGGAGAGCTTGAATCATTGCAGGCTCCGCAATGCCACCAAAAAGCCATGTGGACGGATCAGTTGTCCTCCTCCTGTCGGTTCCATTGGTGGCTCATCTTCATCCTCCTGTCTCAGTTTGGTTGTTTGCTGATCTGAGTTGGTTGGGGTCACAGCCGTAAATATTAGTTTCTATTAACGCAAATGCAAGCAACTGTTGGTCCCAATCACGACGGAGAGAAACAGGGGGCACACTACCATAGCTAGGAGGATAGCAATGACTTGATTCTCTCTGCCTCTTTTTCTTTGGACCACATGTGCCTTCTTGCCTCCTTGTATTCCAGCGTTACATCTTCATACCGTCGTTGCACTGGGTCCATGCCAAGTCTGTCTCTTCGTCGTTGTTCGTCTTCTTCTACCTGTAACCTAGCTGCCTCATGCTTTCGATTTCGATAATCCTTGTCCATAAAGTAGATTGGAAAGGGAGGCAAGGCTCCATCGACACCTCCCTGTACACGATGATTCGATTGTTTGTCGGCAAAATGGTTTTCCGTTGGTGCATCGGTGAGGTTCTTGACACACCGGACCATTAATCTCAAGTCTGAGTGCAAGTCTTCCAGTGGCGCTGTCATGGCATTGTCAATGGGATGTCCATATGTAAGGTATTTGAAGCGCAGGGCGTGGAGGTCTACAAAGAAATTGTGCATATGAAATGCGGAATATGTCGTGTACTTGGGTGGGGGGTTCTTGATGGGAAAGAAACGACCACCACAACCCATTCGAATGTCACCAGCATTGTACAATGGAAATCGATTGTCCGTGATATTTTCAACATTCACAGGTCCATAGCAACTTCCAAACCCCGGAGATCGATGTGGGCCAGGTCTTCCATTAATCGGATCCCTGGGTGCAATGATATTTTTCTTCTCATCGCCAATATTTTCCACACAAGCCCCAATGACCATGTCAGGATGAAACCATGAGCGATCTTTGACGAGACAGTCAGGCGATGTTTCAAATACACGAGTGAATCCCTGCATCTTGGCTTTTCTCTGGTCGCAATGGTGTGTTTTATAGTCAAATTCCTCCACATTGCAACTCTGAACAGCCCGAAGAAAGTCGCGGGTGAATGCTTCATCTACATCACCGAGATAGCCTGTGGGAAAATGTTGTTGAACTGATTGAATTCTACAATCAAAATCAAAACAATTGAGCAAACGTCTTGAATACTTACCTATATCTTCGGGACCCATGCCTAATTCTTTCCACCCTTTGACAATCTCTTCCCTTTGCTCGTGCTCTCTGTACAAGTCCATCAATCCAGAATCTTCATTGATGAATTGTCGCACTTGCAGCTGGGGGGTCCCATATAACCGTCTGAGTCGTTCCGTGTTTTCTGCATTCCAATGAAATGGTCGGGGAATGAAGTGCTGCGTTCGATTGGATTCCACAAAGACAACTCCTGCAAACAGCCCATAGGCCTCGGTGGCAACAATATCCAGAGTCTCCCAGCTCTCGGCGGCAATCAGGCTGCCATAGAATATTCTTCGTAGAGATGTGGAGTTGTTGTCGCTATTCTGCTTCTTTACTGAAAAGCCATATCTGTGGCAACGTTCTGCGAGGTCCTCTTGGTCGATCTTGTCCTGGATTTCACGGAAAAACGACATGGGTTTGTTGGACAGAATCCCACGTGAAATTCCCAGGTATCTGCTGGTTTGGTTTTGGTCATCGGATTGTAGTTCCAAGGCTCTCACCCAGGCAGGTTCTTCTTCTTGGATGATTTGTTGAAGGACTTCTTTGGAGGCTTCCAGTAAGGCTCGCAATTGTGAAACGGACGATGTCGTCCAGAACACATAGGTCGAGTGACAAGCCAGTAGAATCAGTGCCACACGAGCAAAGAGAAACTTGACTCTGGGACCACTACTTGTACTAGTGGCAGATGTTACCTCCTCGGCCGGTTTTCGTTTGCGGTGTTTTCTGGGCATGATTGTTGGATTGAATGTGTCTATGACAGAAGGGAAGAAGGGGTCTCTGCTTTGGTCTTCCCGATGCATTCAACGGCCAGATTCGATTTGATTCAAGCGACGAGGGGTCGGGTCATCCAAAAATACTGGCGAAACGGCGGTCAAAGTCCAGTCCCAAAACCGCACCACTGGCTTATTTCTATTTGCAACACCTACCAGGTTCGTACCGGTACTAGCTAGAGTCTGGCTAGCTAGCTACGTCTAGCTAGTACCGGAACCATGGACCAAAAAATGACGGGTGGCATTCCGTGCTTTGTGGATTTGTGGATGGAGGTGGGAGAGCATACCGTACCTGGTACCTTTCGTCTCTACACCAGCTACATGTATGCATAGAGACAACCATAATCTAATCGTACCGGTAGCCCATCATATAGTGGTTGGCGCGTCATATATTGCACAACGATGAAGTGCACACCTTTAGCTACGTCGTACGGGCTCTCTGTCAAGTGATTGGGATAATGGACAGGGCAGCAGCCAAAGAAGTTTGTGACCAGGCATTGGCAAAGCTACCGTTACCAAGACCAGGAAGAAACAAGCGGAAGAATACAGTTTAGGATTGCAGAGACGCGGACTGACGGTCAGTATTTCACCCCAGAAGGATTTTGAGGGCGGAAGACCTTGCTGAAGAACCACCAGGATTGAGGCACCGTAGATAAGCAGCCAAGATGATAGATGAGCGGTTGGAGGCAATGCTCGAACGAAGTGGACTGCTTCAGAGGTGCGTACTTATCAGGCTGGCTGACAAGAGGTGCGGAACAAGACCAGAGCAAGACAAGAGGCGAGGAGCAAGTCAAGAAGGGAACCTCCATCACAGGAGCAGTGAAGCAAGGACATGACACTACCGGTACATACTATAGGCTGGCAAACACCCCATCGTTCTTATCGGTTGGCTACCATCGGTTGGCCAGACTGTCTCTCTCACTGCTTCTTGCTCTACTGCGGTGCTATATAAGGTTCCCCTGAGGTACTGGCAGTATCCAGTCAAGGCAACACAAGTTTCAGCAGCCCTTCCAAACTACTCCTAAAGTGCTAGCGGTACATGTATCATACCGGTGCCGGTGAGGTGGCCAGTCGTGAGTTGTTGGTGACTCCGTGAAAGTGGTTCTCATTCCAAAGATCTAGTCTTCGCCCTTCGTCGCCGACACAACTCCAACGGCAACGTGGCTGGTACCATAGTCCACAATCCTTCAACATTATTAGTTCGTCTATTATCAGCTCTATTATCCAAGTTCTATCCTACTGTGATACCAAGCTGTTGTCAAGACTTTCCCTCGTCCATTATCCTTCAAATTCGTGCCATTATCCAAGTTATACCCAAAAGCAAGAAAGATCACAATGACGACCGAAGAAGTACAGCCACGGATGCGCGTCCCTCGTTCGGGTCGTATGCCCCAGAGGAGCCAGTCGTCGGTTGGCGGTGAGCATCGTCCCTTGCAGCGTACAGCGACGGGCACGGCCACTGCGGGACCTCCTTCCCGAACCAGACAACCTTTGAAACGTCACAATACGACGGGAGGCAGAGCGCCCCGTGGCGCTGCCGTCTCTCCTCGTCGCGTGAAAAAGAAGGGGATCCGAGTGGCCATTACGGTGCGCAAACAGGAAGGCGACGATGAAGAGCAAGAAAAGCCAGAGGTCGAGGAAGAGGAGGATTTGAAGTTGTATCACATGGAAGTCCACTGTTCGGGAAAATTCAACCGCAAAGTCTGTTGGCCGGATATTGACTCTTTTTGGGGAGATCCCAATACCACCATTGACAAGAATTCCATGTGCGATTTATTGGAACAGTATACCCAAGAACAGTACCCCGAACGCAGAGATGCCGACAATTTACATCCCAAACGATGCTACATCAAAGATGAACCATTGCGTGGCATTAGCTTCTACAAGGATTATGGTTGGGATCCTGTCAAGTTACACCTCAAGGCCAGAGAAAAGAAGGAAGTAGAGATTCTGGAAAGATACACCAAATCCGTAAAGCTGGAAACCATCCCCGTCAATTTTGGAACCTCCGACATTAATGAAATTCTCATCCAACAAGGCGACAAGGCCGTCATTTCCACACTCACCAAATCCAAATTGCAGGGACATCCATTGGCATTGGAAATGATGGCCAGCGAGACACAAATTGTCGTCGAATTGCGGGGCCTGGAATCCATCGTGGGAGTGCTGGGCAATGACGAAGCACCACACGATGCGGATCCCGAAACGGGAGAACAAGTTTGGCGGGATGTCAAGACATTGCGAGCACTGCTGGCCGACAAGAAACCTCCCGAAAAAGAAGGCAAAGGACAACATCGGATACTCGAAGTCATGGCATTGGAATCCTACATCAAGGCACGTGTCTATTACAGAGCGTATGTGGAAGGTGACGTTGTGTCGGACCACGGTGTGGGACTCTTGTTGGGTGAACGGTGGTGGGCACATCCACTCAAGGATATCATGATGGGATATAACATTGACAATGCGGCCATTGTCTGGGAAGATATCGAACTTCGGTACTTTTCTGAAATTGGATACAAAATGGACAATGAATACTTTGACTGGGAGAATCAAGCAGGCAAGTGGGTCAAGGTTAAAAAGACACGAGAGCAGCCCTATTGATTCGGTTCATTCTATTTTTCCTTTCTGCTGGACTATTGCGAATGGATGAGTAGTTAGAAATGTAACGGTAACGAATTCGATAGCCGGTTGGTTTGTTTATTTTGACTGCATTGGGCGTGGTGACATCGTTCACGAGCAGCCAAGGAACGGGGTGCTGCACACGCCACCACCGAAAGCTGGAAGAAGAAGACGAAGACAACCAACGGGAAAATCAAAAGAAACGGCTTTTGGCCCATACCGTACGGTACACGGAGGCAACTGAGGACATGCAAAGAAGTCCAATGATGTGTTTCCGTACGTATTAGATTGGCGACTCTATTACACAGATCGACCGCCCTGTTGATGATCAATTCCATGCAAGCTAACCCATCCAAACAAACTTACAAACCACCAGCTTCTTTTGTTCCGTTAATCAACGTATCGATTATTAGCTGCTGGTATCATTGAGCTGAGTAGCTTCCAATGCTATCTAGCTACAGTAGGGTGTTTATTTTATTCTTCGTCTGGCATGCAAAGCATGCAAGCCAAGTCTCATGACAGAGCCCGATTGAATGCTTCTACATCCCGCTCTACCTTGGACTTGAACGTTTTTGATTTGATGGGAGTACCTTCAATTTGGTTGAAAGGATTGAGCGTGTATTCCACGTAGCTCTTATGGATTTTGGCCTGCAAAAACAAAAAGAAGGAGAAGATGTCTGTAGGTAAGGAAACAGACAAAACAAGTCGAGTCAAGTCTAGCACAAGAGGAGGTTTCATTTATTTCATGTCGTACCATGAGAGCTTTGATTCTATCGTCGACAGCTGGCTGTTCTGAATACGGTATCATTTCATCGTCTTCCACAACGACAATGATTTTGAGTTTGGTACTGGTCACATAGCCATACACCCGATAGTCTTCGACGGGACACAACAATCCGACAAAGTAGGCATCGACTCCCACGACACCAGGACTTCTCCAACCAAAGCCAGGCGGCGGTCCTGCCAATTGGACAAACCGATCCAAGGCAGCATGCAGAATGAACTGTTGCTTCAGAGAACAATCAAAGTCGTCCTCCGTAAATTGACCGTCCTTTTCGCTCAAATGCTCCAAACCAAACAACTCATCTTCCCAGCGACCCATCGTTCCAGAATTCGCTTCCCAGTGGTACTTGGTAGGAAACTCATTGCAATACACTGGTTTGTCGTCCCTCCCGACTATCGCAATGCTCACAGCTGCCATGGTTAGTTACTTACAAAGAAGTCGTCGTAATGGTGCAGGGGGTGTTGTTTTGGCCATGGTCGCTCTGTCTTTGCTGTTTCAGAGGTTAACGCTAAAAAGATCCAGCGTCAATGGTTAAGGCTAAAATGAAAGATCCTGCAAAGCTGCAAGATGAGCGGAACACACCGCGTGGCACTTCAAAAAGAACAGTAGCATCCAAGACAAAACAGCTCCAACCCACCGGTACCTCCAATGGTAGCCTGGAGTTGATAACTGACCTTGCCACAACCACAAATCATAAAATTGAATCTCAGTACAACCAACTATTAGTAACTGTGTGCGCTATGAATAGTAATACGAAGACTAACGATAAAGGTACGGGTACCGGCACTACAGAGTCCCCTCTTCTGTTTGCGGATGACTTGATTTGGAGTGGCCAGATTCTATCGTTTGTTGGTGTTGGACAGTACGCCTTTGTAGGGCCTGTCAACAAAAGAATCAACAAGCTTTACAGAGAGCACTGCAAAAGTGAACTCAAGAAAAATCCAAGAAAGGTTACCGACACGCCGGGGACACGCCCAAATTCTATCGGCTTTAGAGCTCGCTCGCCTGAAGTCACCGACACTCTTTGCAGTGAAACATTCTGTAACCTGCCACGTGCAGAATACTGGCTCAAGGATAATTCCAGCAACAAAAAACCTGATCGTGATAATGTTTGCAATGTCATTGCCAAAATTGGAAATATTATGGTCATGAAATGGGCTCGACAGAAAGGATTTCCGTGGGATGTGAGAACATGCTGCATGGCTGCTCTAGGTGGTCATTTAGAAATGATCCAATGGTTAAGAGCAAATGGATGTCCATGGAATGAGTGGACTTGTTTATGTGCTGCTGAAAACGGACATTTGGAAATTCTAAAGTGGGCCCGCGAAAATGCTTGTCCATGGAACGAAGAGACATGTGCTGGAGCTGCTAAGAATGGACATTTGGAAACTCTCCAATGGCTGTATGCGAATGGCTGTCCGTGGAATGAAGAGACATGTCGGGGGGCTGCCCTAAATGGACATTTGGAAATTCTGAAGTGGGCTCTTGAAAAGGATTGCCCAATTAATGAAAGGACATGCTGCATGGCTGCTCTAGGTGGTCATTTGGAAATTTTAAAGTGGGCTTATGAAAATGGATGTCCATTTGGTGCAGAAGAGACAGGTTGTCGTGCTGCAGAAGGTGGACATTTGGAAATTCTCCAATGGCTGCATGCAAATGATTGTCCATTGGATGAATATGCATGCGCAAGTGCTGCTTATGGTGGACGTTTTGAAATTGTGATTTGGTTGAGAGAAAATGGTTGTCCGTGGGATGAGCGGACATGCTCACATGCTGCTCTGTGTGGACAGTTGGAGTTTTTAAAATGGGCTCGTGAAAATGGTTGTCCATGGAACGAAGAGACATGCTCATATGCTGCTCGAAGAGGTCGCCTTGATGTGCTCAAGTGGGCTCGTGAAAATGATTGTCCATGGAATGAAAGGACATATGAAGAAGCATGCATGTATTTCAATTGCGAAATGATCAAAAGTGAGATGATCCAGTGGCTACGCGACAATGGCTGCCCTGGGTCTCAAAATGAAGTTAGCTATCGATTATAGTGCGATCTGGTTGCATCCACCACTAAAACAACAACAACAACAAAATCTTTATAATGGCAATTTCCATAGAGTAGTAGCCAGCCATTTGTTTCATTAGTGTTAGTGCAGTCGAGGCGTCTTGCTGCAATAGGAAGTGTCACGGTGGCTTTGCAGAACAAGAGGGATTGAATTTGGTCATGAAATGATGAAGATTCAGGTATATTAGTATACCCACACAAAATAGTGTAGATTGAAAGCCGGGATTTTGAGAGATCTGGAAGTCTTCAATGCATGCATGCATAGCAAAAGCCTATCTTATCGGCATCAAGGTACCTGGCACGGTAACAACCGCCGATACGATAGGTGAAACACCAGCAGCAACCATCAAGGAAACAACTATGACGGAGGATGATCCTTCCCCGGCAGCCTGACGGCATTGCTAATCACGCATCTTCGACCAAAACTAACCAAGCTGTGGCTTCTAATGAACATGTCCCTGCGGAGACAGAGGTTTTTGATGAAATAAATGGCCACAACTGAGGGCGAGGGAGGAAAAAACTTCTCCAGCGGCATCATAGACAACGCCTGAAGCATAACAACGGTGCCCATAGAATAAGAGGTTGACAATGGCTAGCTACTTAAAAGGGAACTTGAAAGTCGACAGTCACAGCGTTTGATTTTCAAGACCTCGGCAAACTTCCACGGTGTTGTTTCCCACGGTCCAATCGGTGGCTCGATCCTGATTTGGCCGAATTGGAACGTTCGCTGTTCGCTTCCACCTGGTTGAGACATGCGTCATGCAACCCTGCCCTGACGACTGTCACTCCACCAATGGGGCGACGCGAAGACAGCATGCCTTGATAAAGGCCTCTTCCTTCCAAAAAGAGAAACGAAGCATCATTTTTCTTGACTCTTCCCATCACAGGCTGTTGACACCTTGGATACGGATCATGCCGGTTGAGGTCGTTCGGATGAAAGCTATTGCCTTCCCATCAGCCAAAGGCTTGTGGCTGGGCTACTCCAAGCTGACACCAGTATCTTTTATGCATAGATGAGAGTTGCTTCCTGTTCCGATTTTCTTTCCAGTTCTCACTCGTGTGGATAGAAGCAGAAGTTCGGCAAGGTAGCAACCATAAAAACAAACAATACTGAAAGAACACACACACTAGACTACGAATAATCAAAAGACAACACTAAAATACAGACAACCATGATGGAGTGCTTAACAATAGAAGCAAAAACTCACTACAATTGCTTTACGGGGAATGATCAGGATACCCTCGAGCTCACCAAACAGCTCCAAGAAGATACCCATCAACAAAATGCGGAATGGCTTCACCTGATGATTGACAACAACCGAAGACAACCACAACAAGAACCCTTGCTGATATCACTCTTGGAGACTGTCGCAGCTTTACCCCATCTGAAGGAGATTACCATTTCGGGGGGTCCTCACAACCGTCGCTTTCCCGTAGCTGCGCTTACCGTCCTACTGCGCAAGGCTGTCCAATTGGAATCACTGCAGTTGCATGACATTGGTCTGGGACAGCAGAGCCCTTACGAAATGGCAGAACTACTCAAGGCGCATCCTACCCTCCACAAGGTGTCCTTGATGCGATGCACTTGCCGTCCAGTCCATGTTCTGATCCAAGCATTGTCACGCATGCCCCATTTGAAACAGGTACAACTAGACGGAACCATGATGAGTCAACAACATGAAGGAGAAGCTATTCATGCCTTGATGGCTGTCTGCCAATCAGTATCCTTGGAACGCTTGGAATTGGGAGACTTGGGAGAAGTGGGAATGATACCCCAATTGGTCGCCATGATGAATGCAATTGGCGAAGACTCCAATCTAAAGGAACTGTCGTTGCAGCTGGCGGTCTACGAAACCTTGCCCGTGGTGGTCGTCAGTGCCATGGCACGCATGCTCACACAGAATCATACTTTGCAACGATTGACGGTTCCCTGGATGGGCGGAGGCGAAATTTGGTTGCCACTGATTGGCGCTCTAACCAGCAATCGTGGCCTCCAAGAGCTGCGCTTGCACGGTGGTAGCAGCACTGGGTTGTTGTCCAATCACTTTTTGCAAAAGACTGCCACCGTCTTGAAAGACAACACGCACCTCACACACCTCTGGTATGATACATGGGTCGACAAGGACTTGGAAATTGACTTGTATCTCCTCGCCAACAAATTTGGAAGGGGGCATCTGATGAGCTTTGACAATGACAAACAAAACGACAATGCCACACATGAGGAGTGGGTGCAAGCCTTGGTGGCGTCCAAGGATCATGTACATGTCACCAATTATTGGTTGGCACACAATCCTTCGCTCTTGATAGCAATGCTATAGCTATCATGATGCTACCGGTACTGCTACGATGGCTGATGGCTGACAACAGCAGTAGGCAACAGATGCTTGCTCTGTTGAGGCTGCAAAAGAACGAGTGCAAGGAACGGCCGTGTGGCCATGGATTGCATTTTGCATTTTGCATGTTTACTTGATGTACAAAAACCAAGCTTCTAAATATTTTATGCGTTGATTGAACTGAAACCTAGAGTCCATAGCAGAACATACATGATCGACTGAACTAGCTAGCCAGGTTGGGGTAGGCAATCTCACCTTCCTGCTATCACTCCTCCTGATTGCCGTTCTATCAATGTCTCGGCTTCAGCTGCTGCACGCAATTTGCATGCTGAGCAGCTTCCTACAAGAAACCGTACGCGGCGGCATCCATAAAAAAACGAAGTCTGAAAATTCATCAATCTAATATGGAAATTTACATTGGCGGACTCAGTCACTCCTTTCCATGTCCTCTCGTCTCTCCTTGGTCAAAATCCTAGCAAGCTGCTACTTACAGATCAACAGCTTACTTTGTTTCGCTTTCGGATGTTGCCTCTGTAGGCTTTCCTTCTTCGGTGGTTGCCTCTTCTTCGGTGGCTGCTGGTGCTTCATCGCCCTCAGCCACAGCTTCTTCAGTGGCTGCCGGTGCTTCGTCACCTTCCTCCTTCACAGCTCCTTCATCGGCTGCTGGTGCTTCGTCAGACTTTTCAGTCTCAGCTCCTTCGTCAGTCGCTGGCGCTTCGTCTCCCTCGTCAGCCACAGCTTCTTCGGTAGCTGCTGGTGTTTCCTCGCCATTTTCAGTCTCAGCTTCTTCGTCGGCTGCGGGTGCTTCATCAACCTTTTCAGTCTCAGCTCCTTCGTCGGTTGCTGGTAATTCGTCACCCTCCGCAGCTTCTTCGGTGGCTGCTGGTGCTTCATCGCCCTCAGCCACAGTCTCTTCGGTGGCTGCTAGTTCTTCATCACTCTGTTCAGCAACAGCATCTTCGGTCTCTGCTGGTGCTTCATCACCCTGTTCAGCGACAGCTTCTTCCGTGGCTGCTGGTGCTTCATCAGGCACAGCTTCGTCCGTGCCCGATGGTGTTGCATCACGCTCCATGGTATCGGGTTCACCATCCTTCACTTCATCTTCAGCAACATCATCGGGTTGGACTTCGGCTTCTTCCACAGGTTCTTCCTGGTCTACTTCTTCTCCACCAACTCTTGCCTCTTCTGCCATGGCATCCACATCGTCGTCAATGGTTTCCTGGTGGTCGCCGCCATCTGTCAACACTTCTGTTCCCAGGATCTCGTCATCGAAATCCTGAGACCGAATGCTCTTGTTCCGAACCTCGTCAGCTTGCGAGCCAGAATCTTCTCTGTCGGCAAAGAACAACAGCTTGTCTTTGTAGCAATAGTACAGTCCAAGACCGACGTTCATCAAGAAGAGAAGCACAACCACAACAATCAGAATTGCGGTCGCTGCTGGGCTGAGCCCCCCATCCTTCTTTTCCTCTTCGCCTCCTTCGCCCTCTGTGACTCCTTCGTCCTCGATTAGGTCGTTGACAGGTGGAGTAGTCACTGTGGAGATGGGTGAAGAGGGATCTGCCGTAATCACGGCCGAAGAGTCTGGGTTGATTGCCTTCAATTCACTGTTCAAACCACCAGACTCGATGTAAGCTTCGGTGGCTTCGGTAAACGTATCAGCCACTACTTCAGGGTCAGAGCCGGCTGGAACAGAGACTTGATAACTCGCAGCACCCTGATAGCAGTCTAGGTTGTCTGCGCTGGGTTGTTCTGGACACTCGATAGGAGTGATAGAATCCAATGAAGCTGTTTCTGTATCCACAACGCCTGTGGTTTCAACCTGGGTTCTCCTTCCTCGCAAGAATCGGCCAGCAGCACCGCCACCCGACCCTCCAGCAGCACCACCTGAGACCACCTGGGCGATACCCTCGACGAGAGCACCAAAGGCTGCATCGATGTCGCTCTCGTTGAGAGGAGTTCCCTTCGGAGTAGAGATAAGGAAAGTTGTGTTGATGGTGACTTCAGTCATGTTTCCTTCTGGCGTGGTGGAGTTTCCATCATCCAAGGAATCTTCCTCATCGACGGCAAAACGCGGACAGGATTTCGATGTGAAAATAACCGCATCAGCTCCAAAGTTGGGTTCGATAGTTCCGTGATATTTTGCCCGCTCGGTATGTTTGAAAACATTATTTTTGGATACCGGAGGCGTTTGTTGCACGTATTCTTTAAGGTAGTGTGCGACGTCAATTACTGTCATCTCAGTCAACACCTCCCCAGGCTTAAGGAAATGGTCGTCTTCGTCCTTTGCCCGTACCTGGAAGGTCAACGAGAGAGGCCAATCAGCATCACTGGCGTAAGTCCAGTCGCTGACGAGGAAATCAAACTTGTCAATGATGCCTCCTGTGCTGTTCCATTCATCGTCGAAGTAGTAGGCTGTCTCACATATCATTGACTCCATTTCTTCAAGAGTGGGCTCTCGACCATCTCCATCGAAGAAACTGTAATCGTAGTAAAAAGTGGCAAGGTCTTTAAATCCCATGTCTCCCACGTCAGGTTTCCTACTCGGTTCTGGTCTGGGCTTGCCTTCATCAGAGCTGGTGCTATTGCCATCGTCAGAACTGGTGCTATTGCCATCATCAGAGCCAAAAGGTTTATCACCAAGTCTGTTTGGTCCTTCATCCGAGCTTGTGCGGTTGCCATCATCCGAGCTTGTGCGGTTGCCGTCATCCGAGCTGGTGCAGTTTTCATCGTCCAAGTCCAAATAGTCAGATTCTTCGTCTCCGAAGCAGGACTTGCTGGACAACTTTACCCCATTGCTTTTCTTGAATTTTCGGGGTCTAGCATAATAGTCCACAACCTCTGTCCACCAGAAGACATTGCTCTCGGAGGCAGGAGGGGTTTCCCACATGTACGTTCCAATAAGAGCCTCAATATCCGCTGCATCCATTTCATCCAAGACATCGGCGGGGAAAATCTCTGAATCGGACTCGTCTTCTGCCTTGACCGCAATTGTCAAGTTCAGTGGAGAACTGGCACCTTCCGTATACTTCCAATCCGTTACCAAGAACTCAAAGTGCTCAATAAGAGAATCTGAACTCGACCATAGGCCATCGTAGTAGTGGACCATTTGACAGAACATTGCTTCGAATTCTTCATCCGTGGGCAATCGCTCTTCTCCAGCCTTGAAGCCCACCTCGAAGTCAAAGATGGCCAAATTTTCTTCCTTATCATCGTCCTTGTCCTTATCCTTGTCTTTATCCTTGCCCTTGCACTTCTTTTTCCCCTTGTCATATCCATTGTCTTCGCCATTGCCATTCCTGTTACTTCCTTTGCCTTCTCCCTTGCCTTTACCTTCGCCCTTGCCTTTGTCATGCTTTGTGCGGTTGCCATCGTCGCTAGAACGTGTGCGGTTGCCATCATCAATCGAGTCTGTGCTGTTCGAGCGATCAGGTCGCGTGTGGTTGCCATCTTCAGAGTCAAACGAGATCGAGGCTCCTCGGTGAGTACCATTGTGCCCATCAGGCCTGGTATGGTTGCCACCGTCGTCCTCCGAGTCAACGCTAGTGCTGTTGCCATCGTCACTTTGGCTATGATTGCCAGGCTTGAACTTGTGGGTGCGGTTGCCTCCCAACAAGTTGTCATGGTCGAATTGAGGACAGGACTTGGATGAGAAGACATCCCCATCACTTTCCATATCATACGCAGGACGCATGGCGCCATGGTAGTCAACCTGGGTGGCATGGAAGAACAGATTAGTCTCATTGACAGGCTCCGTCTTCCACACATACTCCTTGATGTACGTCTTGACATTGATTCTAGTCATTTCTGCCATGACCAGTCCTGGACCAATATGGTTCCCCAACTCATTCTTGGCCTTGACTTGGATGGTCACGGACAGGGGAGTGCTTTCATTGCCGCCCGCAGCTGCCACCGCCGCATCGTAGGTCCAGTTGGTCAGGAGAAACTCAAAATCTTTAATGGCCGCACCCACACCAGCACCTCCAAGAACGTCGGCTCCGGCCACCCATGCATGGGCATAGTATCCAGCTGTCTGGCAGATCAATTCTTCTAGTTCGTCTTCGGTGGGAGCCCGTTCTTCTCCTGGCTCAAAGCCATAGAAAAAGTCAAAGGATGCCAGGTTCTTGTCTTTCTCGTCTTCTTTTTCTTCTCCGTCTTCTGGTTCCGGCTCGACGACTTCTCCTTCGACGCACCAATCGGTGGAGAAGGTATCATCGGGGGGGTCTTCATCATCGTATCGAACCGTGCCATGGAACTTCACCTCGTCGACGTCCTTGAACCAACCTTTGCCTCCCTTGACTTTGGTCTTCCAGACGGCCTTTTCCACGTACTTTTCAAAGTCCGAGTCTTGGATCCATTCCATGATATCGAGGGGACTGATCTGTCTTCCACTGGGCGACTCGAATGCCTTGGTATCCATGACCACTTCAATGGGTAAGTCAAGCGTGGGATCAAAGACGAGGGACACCTTGTCAAAGGTCATGTAGACTTCATTGCCTCCGCCGCCAGCACCCAAATTATCATCTTCCGTAAGCAATTCCGTGTACCACTCGTCCGTTTCACATAGCATGTTTTCCACATCCTTGTCGGTAGGATTGAGGCTCGTAACGTTGACATCGGAAAAGAATCCGTACTTGAAAGTGATGCGAGAGACACCGCAGTTGGCAGTGGAAAAGTAAGTATCCCCCGTGGATGCTGGTTGGAGGGTGACTTGGTACGAGGTGACAACTGCCAGGTTAAAGTAGGCATGATCGTTGAGGGCAGCCTCCATGGCCGATGTCAGGGTGGCGGCGTCAATTCCATTGGTCAATTCTGTGAGGAGGTTCGTTGGATCCACCTTTACCTGTTGGGATGTAACGATATCGATTTCGCTGGCTTTGGACTCTAGTTTGATAGTGGCTGTTTGAGCGATTTCATCAAACGTCCAAGCCGCAAAGTCGGCTTGGTACAATACGTCGGCTTGGAGTGAGTCGGTCAAATGATGCGTCCATAGGGTATCCATTTTACAGAGATACTCTTCAAAATCTCCATCATTGGGTAGAGTGCCATTGTTGGCAGTCATGGCGGCCGAAACATCAAAAGCGATTTCCATCAAGGTTGTCATGGAAATGAGTTGGCGATGTTCTTCATGATCAGTTTCTTCAGTGGTCTCGGCTTGTTGGATCTTGCGATATTCCTGTCGAAGTTTTCCGACAAGACCATTGTGTTCTGGAGGCCGAAGTGCTTGTCGGATAATGGCGTTATCCGTGGCAGTGGAGATGCCAAGAGTCGACAGGAGGGGTAGAAGGAGCAAGAGGAAGGATGATACCGTCATGGTCGGATTTTCAAAAGGAATGGAAGATATTCTCAATTTTGAGGTTGGATACACTCTTGTTGGGAAGGATGGATACCGGTGACAAGGAGGGTATACTATGGCATCAACGACAACAACACCTTGGATAATGGACTTCCAAGGGTATACCGCGTTCTAAAGGTGAACCGAGGGATGACTGGCAACTCTTGCTTTCAGAGCTTGTGCGTGCAGTATAGATATATTGGCATTGGGTGCTGCTGGCTGCTGGGTTGCTACCTTTTGGCTGCGCTTTCAACAACGTAGTTACCAAGCTATCGATCCTTGTCTCAAATTGTGAACAAGATACTTCCATAGTTCCGCTCTTACTGGATCAAGTAGCTACCGGGATACCGGGATGTGCAAGTTGGTAGGGCCTTTCTCTGTGCCGTCATAGCTACAGTATAACCATCGAATAGTAGTTCACCTTGGCCAAATGAAATCTGGTTGGGTATATTTTATTATCCATGACTCATGTAGAAAATGTACCGTACCAAAGATATAGGGACAATAGATCTCTGAAGGACTTAACAACCGCGAATACTGTACAACCGCGAATACAAAAAGTGCTTTGCCACGCGCCCAGCAGTGCCATGACTTCTTTCGCTTTGGGCCCGATGCCACCAATTGCATCCATCCGACTCCAAAAGCCAGCGAGACAGAGGATTTCCTGTGAGTGGTTCATGGTCATTGCCTTCGCATCCACAGCACGGTGTTGGTAGCAACCAAGCATTTCACAAATCCTTGAACATTTATTTTTGAAATATCACTCGAACTAACTATCAAAGAGCTAGTCAGCAAGTACCGGCA
The DNA here is from genome assembly GCA_903772945.1 of Seminavis robusta. Lineage (NCBI taxonomy): Eukaryota > Bacillariophyta > Bacillariophyceae > Naviculales > Naviculaceae > Seminavis > Seminavis robusta. The sequence continues at coordinate 11,181 of CAICTM010000479.1, read as the reverse complement.
GAGCTTAAACAAACACCAAAACAAGAGCAATGTGCAGCCCTCATCATCACAACAGCATTGACGCTGCCCCCTTGTCGCCGTCCAAGACAGTCTCTTTTGTAGCAGATGATCAAGTCATTACCATTGATAGGATAAAGTTATCCTTCTACAAGCCAAGGGACTTTTTGCGCTTTGCCGCCGAGGAAAAGGCAGTTGATGAGAAGTCCACTTACAGTGGCATTGCCACCACTGTTGCCAAGTTGGATCAAAAGTATACCGTCATGGAACGACAGCAAGCCAAGGCCAAGCTAGCTGAGAAGCGACGAAGAGGCTACCAAATGATGCAGCGAAGAAGGGCGCAGAGGATTGCTCCTCACTAACAAACTTGGAGGGAGGGTCATTGTGAGATGACACCCGACCTGACCCGTTGCCGCCAAGGGACTGACGACAGTCCAAAAAGGCAAAACCAACACCAACCCTTTGGCAAGGCAAACTCAAGCCCTTCCGCCTCCTATTCTTATACCATTACTGGTACCAAGAATTTTAACGAATGCATATGCTACCGCTACCAAAGCAAGAAAAGATTGAATCATTCTGGCTACTCACTGGCTACGGGGCAATCCTCGATCGGCTGTTTCATACAATATATTTCATGAGTCATTCTCATGGAAAATATGGATTTGTACCTATCAGGGTATTACTTAATTTGATAACTTCCCTACTCGATAATCCCCCTTTATATTATATTGATTGTGCTTTGTGTTGTGGGTTACGAGCTGTTGCTTGGTTGCAATCGGTGTCATTTCTTGTTCGATGTTCTGGATTGTTACCCAAACGATTCAATCCCTGGCCTTAGCAAGCCTCAGGACTTCGATTGTTCCAAAATCCAAGCTTTCCGCCATCGGTATGGTATTTGACCTTGCTCACCATATTTGTGCAATCTGCTGCTTATCCCACCTGGCTAGGATCTTACCGATAGATCCCACCTATTCAGGCTACTCGAGCCAGCTTGTCCCGCCAATCCAAGACCTTTTGAAAACTTCTATTCTCTATGATTTGATTATGTATGCATTGAAACTGACCTCCATTTTTGCCTTGTTTCGCTTGTCCTTGGCACTTGCGTTCCGGACCAGTTCGCCATGTATTTCTTGTCTTCTAGCCTACCGTACTAGCAGAGGACGGAACAAACTTAGAGAGCCAAGGCAGCTCCGGCAATGGCTCCAAAGGCAGCAAGAGAGGCCATGGCAGTGTCAGCAGAGGATCCTGCACCATTGTTTTTCTCAACGGCAAATGGCTGGGGCTGGACATCCACTGTTTCCGTCACCTCGCTCTGAAGCTTGCGGTGGCCATCCACAATCTGAATATTCTTGCGCAGACGACGACCAGGAGGGGCAGCAGCAGTTCCTCCAAGTTCCAAGAGAATGCTTCCAACTCCAGTCAATGTCAAGGCTTCAAAATCATAAAAGTCAGCAAACAACAAGAAGGAAACCAAACAGACATTGTTATCATTTCCTTCATCAACACACTTCTTGGTGGAGAAGATGGTAGAGGCAGGTTGAGATTCGGTGATAATGAGCTGAGAGGGCTCTGCAGCTTCAGCATTCTTGACAGTGAACTCCATGATATCCTTGACTTGGAACTGTCCTGTTTCAACCCTGAAGCAAACGTTGAGGGTGCTTCCTTGAGTGGTGACAGCATCTGAACCATCATTGGTAAGAATGGTGTAGCTGTCAGGGTCGCAGAAGTATGCCAAGAGAGTTCCATCAAAGCTGAGATTGGTGTCCTCGGCATCGGTAAAGTCCTCGGCTTGAGTGACAGTGTAGCCAGTCAACTCAGGAACTTGGGTAACCAGATTGACATTGTAGGTAAGAAGGACTTCTGCATAGTCAATGAGAGTATCCGCATCATACAGTCCAACCTCAACACAGAACTCCACAATGGCATTGACAGCATCACCAGCATCTCTGTAGATCAGATTGTTTCCTGCAATTCCTTCAATGAATCGAAAGTCAACGGCATTGCCTGCACCGGGGTTGTTGATAATACCACCATGATCAACTTCAATTCCAGTTACATTGGTTGTGGGAAACCAGTGGCCCACAGCCTGGCGGTTGGCTGTATCCTTGCGGCACAAGTCAGTGACCTTAATCTTGATATTGGCACTGGCAGCACCATTACCTGTTCCAGTCTCAAAGGTGAATCCCTGGTCTTGAAGGGTTTTGATGGTGACATGCCAATCAGTAATCTGGAGGTCACGTCCAGAGTCTTCAGCAGCCATGGCCAAGGCTGGAATGAGGAGCAGCAAGAGGGATGCAATGAACTTCATGTTTGTTTGTGGCAAGCTTTGCAAGAGGTTTTTTAGAAGGTGCTTTTTGATTGCTCGGATTGAGATTTGTGAGCTTTGAATGTTGCCGAAACAAAATCAACAACCCCATCAGACTGAAGGTAATGGCCTGCCTGGATATGGCTACGGGTCATCGACTCTACATGCAATCATCTACAGGGGTCGGTTCGTTCATTTCATAACTGGGGAGCCAACTGGAGATGGTTGCAGCATAGCTGTTACTCAGGTCTTCGCGTTACGCTTACACCCCCCCCGAACAAGCCATTTCTGAGACCGATAAAGGCCCAGTTTCGTTTCCAGGGTATCCAGACTGTGGAGTTCTTTCAACAGCGACGTTTCCCTCCTCCCCTTGGCTGTCTCAAGCATGCGCATGACCCAGCTACAGTAACTGGCGTCTTCTCTCGCCGTGACTTGAACGGTCGGACAACTGACTGTGTGTTTGGGTTAGAAAGAACGGGTATTACAGCAAAACAGTTTGACTGGAGATGCGGCGGCAACCGCCAACCGCTCCTTATTTCTACAGTCAACACCAACATCTAAGGTGAGGCGGTCGTCACTTGTAAAGCGGGTGTGAGACCTCCCCCACAGCCCTCCAGCCAGCCAGCAGCCAACAGCTGCACACCTGCAGCCCGCTACCGGTATGCACTGGTGGCGCAGAAACTTCATGAATTCATTCAAAGTTGTCGCCACTCCACTGGTACATCAATGCCTAGTAGTTGGCTAGCTGGAGTTATCATTAGCAAAGACTCCCACATGGCGTTGTATGCTTCCAGCGCAAATGGAGCTAGCTGGAGGGACTGCAGCTGTTGAAAATGGAATACGGTACTATCTATACTTTACATTCATATCACATGATGGTATGCCTCCTTTTCTTCGGTTTTGAGCAAATCAGTTTCGCCTGTTTGCTGTTGCCGTTGCCGCCGCTGTCTGTGCCATTTCAGATGATTCCGTAGTATCAGGACTGCGGTTGCCAAGATTGCAACGGACAACAACACTATTACAGCGATCACCCAACCTGGGGGCTTATCCGCATCTTTCTTCTTGTCGTCGTCGTCCTCAGAACTCGATGACGGCGCAGGTGACGGTGGTGGTGAGGATTGCACCTGCGCTACAACGGTTGTGGTGACAGTGTAGGTTTTCCCGGGGTCCGGCACGATTGTCAAACTGGAAGTTGGGTCTCTCTCGGTCAATTTTTCTTGGAGTAACCCTTGCGTAATGGCGACCTGGGTCATGACGACAAACTCGTTTTCGACTTCAACGGGATTCTCTGCGACAACCTCGACATCATACAATATGGGTATTCTGGTGCACACCTTGCTGTCGTCGTGCCATTGTTGCCCAAAGTAGTAGGAACAGTCTTTGGGCGCTTCAGGTTCACCAACAAACACAGTATCAAGGTCAATGTTGGCCTGAAGACGGCGGCCCCTTGTCTTGGGTGGCTCGTTGTTGTTAGCAGTTGTCTTGGAGGCTACCGATTGGTCTTCTGCTTCTTCATCCTCAGCATTGCTATCATCACTGCCGCCAACAGTGCCACGCTTTGGTCTCCCTTGAATCATTTCCGACAACATGTCCTTGACGGCTCGTGATAGTTGTTCCGTGTCCTTACTAACGGGTTCGTCGGGCCCATGCACCGCAATGGCACTGGAAGCAATGGTAACCTTTGGAGTGGACTTGATGGGTCGAAAGGGCGAGCCATTGGCAAGATTTCCCGGATTGTTGCTGTTTCCATATGCGCCTCCTTCTTGATTGTTCTCCTCCGTGTTGTCACCGCTTTCTCGTTCGGCACTACCAGGACCATCATCCCCATCTTGTTGCTGTACGTGGTTGTTTCCCTGTCCCACACCACCCAGCGTAAAGCCGCCTCCTCCACTACCGCCTCCTCCACTACCGCCTCCTCCACCTCCACCACCACTACCGCTTGTTTGGGGACGAGCCGCTGCCTGCCGCACACATTCATTCGACGACAGTTTTACGGTGCCTGTAACATTGGTAGTTGGAATGACGCCTCCATCCATGCGTATTTCATCGGCATGATAAAAGTAACTTCCAGGCGGATTCCCCTTCCAAACGTAATTGTCAAAAAAGCCTTGTACGACAAAGCGTTGTTGCATCTTGTCCCAGAGTAGTTGTGGGTCGACGCGACGACGAGTATCTTCTTCGGAAGACGTTGTTTGGATGTTTGCGTGTGCCGTCAAGAAGAATTGAAAGGGATAGGGCGAATCGGGATTGTAGACCCAATCGTAACATTGCAATTCTAGGTCGACAAAGGTTTCGTGAACATGGTAGGGTTGCTGTTGTTGCTGTGGTCGTGCTTGTGCCGTGGTAAGGGGTCTTGGCGGTTGTTGCTGCTGTCGTGGTGGCAACTGGAGCATGTCCTGGAGCTGAAAGAATGTTTGACAAAATAGTTGTTGAACATCTTGTGGTGTGGGTGGCACTCCCGCTCCCGCAAATCCATCTTGAAATCCAAATTCGACCATCCAGCTCGTAGTAATATCGGTGTTGTCACTGTTGTTATAATAGTAGTGTCGTTCGGGGACCATCATGATACCGCCGTCGCAATCGTTGGTGGTATCTGGCGTCGCGGCGGGCAATGGTTCGGTCAACGTTCGGACGTGTCCGTAGTATTGTACGATTTTGGTGTTGAAAAAGGGACTGGTTTGATAGGGTTGTGTCTCCCACACGGCTTCCTGAATGTACTCGTCCCAGTACGAGTATTGCATCCATTCGAGTACTTGGAGTGCGGGGACTCGTCGTGATGTGGATGCGAGATTCGCTCGTAGATCAAAGTCGACCGTGAGTGGTACTCCAGAAGAAGGCGATGAGTCGAGTTTAAAGTCCATGCGATCAATATCAATGTGAACGGAATCATAGTAGTAGTTGTTTCCTTGTTGCTGTTGTACATAGTGATACAGCTGATCAAAGAGTACCGTAAAGTAGGCTCTACTGGAACAGAGTAGATTATCAATGTCTTCTTGTGTGGTGGGATTCTGTAGATCGTCGTCGAATTCAAACTGGAGTGTCACTCGTGCGACTCCACAGTTGTCCGCCGTGGAAAAGTAGTCTCGACGAAAGTTGGTGGGAGCTGGAACGACCTTTCCTTCCCATTTGGTAATGGCAGTAGTAGTCGAATGCCACGCATACGGTTCTTGTGGATTGTAGTGTTGCTGCATCCATGCATTCATTCGATCCTTATCGGTACTGATATCGAGTTCCAGTAAGAGTTCGTCGGCCGTCATGCCCAAGACAAAGGCATCCACAATCACAATGGAATTCCTCATCCACTTGCCATGACTCAAATATACGGTAGAGCCTCCCACGGCTTGACTGTAGTAGGCATCCAAGTGACACAGAAACGATTCAAAGTCGCCATCACTCGCAGCAGTAGTACTACTGCCCGACAAATCCAAGTCGAATCGAAGTCGAACCACTTCTTCCGGTGGTTGGGTACGATTCTGACCAAACAAGCCACTGTTCTTGAACGGATCGTCGCCTTCAGGAGACATGGTCAGCATGAGCAGGTTTCGGTCTTCTTCATCTTCTTCTGATAGTTCATTATCTTTATCATTAGATACCACTGCTCTATTATCCATGCCTTGAACAAGGACCAAAGCGAACAGCAGCAGCAGGGAAAGCACAACCAACAGGGATGACATTGTTGATTGATTGTAGACCTACTGGTACTGTGAAGAGCTAATGCGATAATAGAGCAGAGTGGTACAGTCAGTAACTGATGGTCGATGCAATGAGTGTGGTCTGTTGGTGTTGGTCTTTGCTATCTAACTTGTGGTGGCTTGGTTGGTACCAACAATACTTTCAGTTCGGTCGTTACGAAGCAGCGAACAACCGAGAACCCACACTTCCCCACGGTCGAGAGCTTCCTCTTCTCCCTCACCTCTCAAAGCTCGTAACCTTGTTGTGTACCATCCACTGTACAGTACCACGTACGGCACTGCAGTACCAGTACCGGTGTGCTGGTAAGCATTTTAGACACAATGACTCAATGGGAAGCTCAGATGACCAGGAGGAGTCTGAAATGATCATGGTTCTTAAATACTATGGCATGTTCTCGATAAAAATATTCGAATTGATTAATTTTAAAATAGGAGATGAGCTATTAATTCATTACTTTGAGAGAAAAGTGACCACGACGAGAGGATTTATTGAACTGTGTGCTGGAACATCTTCCGTCTTTCCAGTATTAACCGGTACCGGTACAGTACTGAACCACCAGCAAACAGCAGCCTTGCGCCCAAGCCACCAACGGAAGGAAGCCACAATTCGCGAGTATTGGTGCCGTTGGTCACACTTGGTACATGTAGCGGTACATCATGTAGACTCCGAGGTCGAGTGATGAGAGTAGAGGGATTGGATAGGAAGAGAATACGGGCGTACCGGTACAGTCGTATCGGGTAGAGTGCCGAATGGAAGCGCCACAGATGTTGGCTGGGAAGAGCTGCTTTTTGGCTGACCATGAACCAAGAATGGTTCCGTAGAAAGATTATCTACAGTTGGTTTTGTATACGAAGTCTGGATTTTCCTTTCTCTAGAGACTTGGCTTGTCCTTCAGGTACACTCCGAAGTACCGTAGAACACCAGGATGTGCTGCTCTCAAATACTTTTAATAATCTATTATTTCTTCCGAAAGGGAAGAGGCAGGAGCAATTTGCCAAAAGCTCAAATCTGGCTTCTAAAGGTAAGACAGCAAGCATAATTAGCTCTGCGAGCTTATAAATACTAGACATAAGCCAGCAAACGCTGTAATTTTGAAGCTGGGTTGATACAGTCAACGCTCGCTTATATTTATAATCTTGTATTTATTCGCTCTATAATATTTAAGAATACTCCAGTTCCCACATTTTTAACTCTAACCCTATTTTAGTACTAGAGCACGTACAATTCTACGGGAATAGTTAGGGTTAGGGATAAAATCAATATTTATTCTCGCTGTTATATTTACTGAATTCCTGAATCCCCCCCAGTATATATATCTGAATGTTGACTGTATCATTGTTGCTGTGCAGTTTTTGAAAGCTCAGAACCACGTGGCCAAGCCACAAACAAATAAGGGGCAGACCCAGCACGAATGCTGCAATCGGCAGGTGCTGTAAATCAACACCGACCGAAGGTTGCTACCGTATGCCTACAAACTGATAACCGATGGGTGTCATAATTTTCCTTCTTTCCCACGCATCCACCATAACCTTCAGCACAAACTCTGGAGTACGGTAGTCTGTGATGTTGACCCAAACGACCTCTTCAACCCACATGGACGATACCAGTAAGTCCCCTGCCAAAACCGTCTCGTTGACAAGTAAAGACGACTCTTCAGCCACCTCCAGTGAAAGCGATATCCAAGAACCGCATCCACCATCTGACGCGATGAAAGGACTCTCCGAGACTGCCAAAAAGACATTGTCCACCGAATCATCCTATGGACACCCCCTCTCTGCCGAAGAAGCTGCCAAACGAGTGCCTCCTGGTGAGGATGGTCTCCAATGGCATGCCACTCTCATCAATGGCGATCCGTTTGACACGAATGGTAAACTCAAAAAAGGTCTCCATCCACGAGACTTTGACCTGGAAACCAAAACCATTCGACCACGACGAGCCAGTCTGCCGGTCTTGGCCAAACCATTCTTTGCCTCTTTGACACGTGTGCAAGACGAACCCAATGGTACAAGCGCTAGATTCATCTTTCACGGAATCTTGAATGGATGGCCATCACTCCAGGCATTCGAAGTCATGCGAATTGAACGAAAGCGTGGCATTATGTCAATGGTAGGATTATCCGAGTGGGTACCTGTGTGGGATGCCAATGAGGAAGGAACGCGTGGCATCGATCCAACCTTGCCGGATGAACTCGTCTTTCGGGTCACACTCCGTGCCCCCAGTCATTCTACCACGGGGTGGTCCCAAGAGAGCCCTGGATTTGTCTTTTGGTACCAGCCTATCCTCCATACTAATAATCCACAACAACAACCCACGCTGACCTATGGAACTCAAATGGTACAAGACATGGTGGATCCAAACCCTATTTGTACAAAAGTCCACATGCTGGGGCACCGCTACGAACGCTCGGGAAATGAGAATGCATTCAACAGGCAAACCTATCATAGGTAAGAAGAATAACCCATAGCCATGGAGCAGGAACTTCCAGCTCGTCAGTCTCTCACATCCAAATATTGCTTGCTTCAGTCTTGTCCTTCTTGAGTGGGATCATCAAAAATATTGCACAGTGGTGGAAAAAGGATTTCTCAATGGATTAGCAGGCTGGAAGTAAGTGAAAGAGTTATTTGCTTGCGCTTGGCTGGTGGGATGGGAGCAAATGAATGGGATGCGTCTCTTACATGTATGTGTTGTGACTTACTTTGTCTGTTCATCAAATCAAATCAAAACAGTGGAAAATGTCTTCATTACGATGACATGGACGAGCCTGAAACTCAAATGTACAAGTGCTTTCCACCCGAGATGGTAGCTCCATGGTTGACTGACATTGCAGAGATTCGATGTTCCGATGTGGAGGCTACGTCATTGGAAGAGTTCAAGGCCTACTTGGTCAAATATGAACAATGCAACAAACGATTCTTTGATATACAACACACATTCTCATCACATTCGGCGGCACGACAAGTATCCAAAAAGGATATTGCAGAGTATTTGGTCAACTATATTCGTGGAGATCCATCCTACGTGGTACTCAATCACAACTGTCAGACATTCACTGCAGATCTCTGCAACTTTTTGGCGGCAGATGAAGAGAACACGGCGAAACCTATCCGACCGTTCTTTCAATTTTTCTACAAGAATCGAACAGATCTGTTTCTCTAACTATAAGAACCTGACAGGTACGGTATGATCAAAACATAGAACGGGAGGCAGTCCTCAAAGGTCAATGTCCGAGCTGAAGGACACAGTAACACTAAGCAACAACACTAACACAAAGGAGAACCTTTTTGCCATGGCAAGAGCCAAACAAGTTCAACGACTTCGGGTACCTATCCGTTATCTCGAGCAACTTAGACAATGTCATGGCCTCGTTATCTATCTATCTATATGTAGTTGGCTAACGCTAGACTACCTGGCTCGCTGGCTATTGCTTTTTGCGGCTCTTGTAGACCCCAGGAACCACTGTTTTGGTACGGAGGCTGTTGCATTGTTCACAGTTGCACATACTTGGTTCCCATGATCCTGAAGTACAACTCTACCTACTACCGGTAGTTGTCCTTGCTAGCTTGGGTAACTACCGGTTTGTTTCATTTCTCTTTCATGCATCTGAGATCGCTCTCATCAGCTGCCTGTATCTCTTGTACCAGGCGGTGGTAGCTACTTTTGGCGCTTCCAACAGCCAACAGCACACTGGAAAGCCCCGCAAAAGCTGAATTTTGCGATTACCCATAATTAAGCACCTTGAACTGGTGAAAAAAATCAACAGGTGTTGAAAAAGTGTTAATAAAGTGTTGAAAAAATGTACGTTAAGTGTTGATTCTATTTCATTACTGCTGAAAATACTGTTGAAAATTTGTACATTTGTACATCATTTTCAACACTTTTACTGCAAACTGGATTTAACAGGTGTTGAAAACAGTGTCCAACAGTATTCAACAGTGTTGAAAAAGTGTTGAAATAGTGTTGACTAACTGTTTAAAGAAACTCTTACTGTTGAAACAAAATTCAACGTGTTTACAACCAATTCAGCGATTTCAGCATTCGCGGGACTTTTCTGCGGGTCTCCAGCTAGTACCGGTACGATGTTTCTAAAAACACACCCTCTCACTTATGGGACCGTTGGCCCCAGGTTTAACCGAGCGAAGCGATGGTTAAACCGTTGGGGGCAGGTCCCTTAAGTGAGTGGTGTGTTTTAGAGGCAATACACCGTTGGGCGGTACTGACAGTAATTAAGGAGGTTGTTCAATAAAATTACAGGTTATAAATTTTATTTATGAAGGTGAAAAATACTGTTTAAGCAGGTGTTCTCTGTGACAAACAGACAGCATTGAGAACAGTAAAAAAGCACTGAAATCGTGAAAATCCTAACCAACAATACTACATGTAGTAACAACACCACACCAACAACATCACCATGGCCACAAGGCCACACCAACCAGCCCTCGCGGCGAGCGACAAGCACACCCACAACCGCAGAAGCCCTCGCGGCGTTTGAGCGACAAACCCAGTAGAAGCAGCGGATTTTGACAACAACAAGCCCTCGCGGCGTTTGAGCGACACATCCACAACAAAAACAAAGCCTTCGCGGCGAGCGACACACCCACAACAACAAGCCGTCGCGGCGTTTGAGCGACCGCACGACCACACCCACAACAAGCCCTCGCGGCGTTTGAGCAACCACGCCAACAACAATTGAAAGCCCTCGCGGCGAGCGACAACAATCAACCACACGAAGCCCTCGCGGCGAGCGACAACAAGCGACCCACACCCACACAACAACAAGCCCTCGCGGCGTTTGAGCGACCACGCCGACAACAATTGAAAGCCCTCGCGGCGAGCGACAACAATCAACCACACAGACAACAACAAGCCCTCGCGGCGAACGACAACAACAACAAGCACACACCCAGGAGCTGATGGCCACACACCAAGGCGATCTGAAGCATTGGTTTGTGTTGAACTGATGGAGAAAAACGTAAAATAGCTCTCAAAACGAAAAATCGATTTTTTCAGCTGTCGTTTACTGAACAGTCAAGTCCCGGTGAAAATACTTAGGAAAGCCCAGGTGTGTTGTAGCCAGTCTCCAGCCGCTCTCCAAGGGACTTGAAAGTTGAAAGGAGGGTCAGAAGAGCTGTCAGAAGAACAGCTGAAGAACCCAGCGGCATTCATAGGATCACACTGACTTATGAAAA